>PVHX01005418.1:0-17487 GCA_004024805.1 Geosciurus inauris | reverse complement strand
CTTGCACCACCGCGCCTGGCTCCTCCATGCACTTTTGCCATGATGTTCTGCCTGAACTTAGGCCCAGAGCAATGGAGGCAGTCAGCCATGAACTGAACCTCTGAAATCAAGCCAAAATAATCTTTTCCTTCTCTAAATTGCTCTTGACAGGCTAATTTTTCTTATCACAATAAAAAGCTAACTAACATACATTCTCTTTCTTTGGAGTGTGTGTGTGTGTGTGTGTGTGTGTGTGTATGCATGTGCACACATGCATGTATATACTCCCTATCTCTGTCCATCACAAGAACTTATAATAATGAATGCACCTAATGACCACATCTTAGTTATGGAAATACCATCCTCCATGGTATCTGGAGAAATATCTGGTTCCAGGTCTGGAGCATAGACACCACAAGATATGTCTGCAATATCTTCTTGTACCAGAAAGTAAGGAAATGGTGTTAATGAGGGGACATATTGAAAGGATACAGAAGGCAACTGGAATGGGGGTTCCACTGGGCAAATTTGGTACAATCTGAGTATTAAAATTAACAATGATAACAACAGATTACATCCTATTGAATAAGACAGAACTCTATGAATCCACATCAACATAGACAAATGAAACAGGAAAGACAATAGAATGAATCAGACGTAACTTTTCTATGTTCCTATATGAATATATAACCAGTAAAACTCCATATCATGTACATCCACCAGAATGGTATCCTAAAAAGTATAAATAAATAATATTTTTAAAAAAGAATGGGATCCTAATTAGAGACATGTATGTCTAAAAATGACAAATAAAAAAATGCAAAAAAATAGACAAATGAATAGAAATATCGTGAGAAGACCAAACTTTTTCCTTAGAGTAGAATGCTAACTAATAAGTGTAAAGGATTGGTAGAATTTTAAAGATTTCCACTTTATCAGTTATTATGATAATTCAGACGTGAAACATCAACTGATGCTACACTGCATGGCAAAGGCTGGGTTAGGAACAGGATGTTTACACAGCCTCCAAGCTTCTTTCTGGAAAGTAGATATCAATTTCAAAAGGAAAAAGAGTTGCTTTGCCACCAGACACTATTAAAATCATTTTGGGACAAACTAACACCATGTGCTACCTATGGGGAATGCAGTAAGAAAAGCTCACAGCCACTTCTGTGATAATCCTGCCAAAAATGCATAGCCTTAATCTAATCATGAGAAAGAAACATCAAACAAGCCCCACTGAGGGACAGTATACAAAATAACTGTTCTTTTGGACTGAAGGAAACTAAAGAAACCTAACAGCTCAGTGCAATGTGTGGCCCTGGATCAGATCCTTTTGCATTCAAGGCCATTACTTAGACAATTGGCAAAACTTGATGGTGTGTCTCTGGCTGAGGAGTAAATGGGAGTTCCCTGTATTATTCTTGCAATTTTTCTGTAAGTTTGAAATGATTTCAAAGTAAAAAGTGAAAAGAAACAAATCATAATTAGAGAAAAGCCAGAAGAGTGTGTGATTTATAGACAGATGAGGGAACAGTACAGAGCACTCAAATAACCTCTTTGTGGCAAATGGATTTAAAAAAAAAAAAAAGGCTTTCAATTAAAGGATGAAAGGGAAAACACGGCTGTAAGATATCAGTATTTCCTGCACAAGCCTCTAGTGAAAACATTTCAGCAAATAAAAATTTTATTAATGAGCAAAAAATACAACAGAAATAGATCAATCAGAAAGGTGGCACACCTACTAATGTCCATGTGATTATTGCCACTATCTCACAAACAACTATACATCGAAAAGCAAGAATTTTAACTGAATGGAGTCACATACAGTTCAAAATTCAACATAAAATATAGGGCCAAGAACCAGAGGATATTCTTAGAATGGGTTTTAGTACCTAAATATAACCATCTGGAACCTTTTTTTTTTTTTAATAGAATCATCCCACTCAGCCTTTTCAAATAAAAGACACACCTTTTTTTCATATTTAATTTATTTATTTGTTCTATTTAGGCTTACACGATAACAGTGCAATTTGATTCATTGTACATAGAGGATAACATATCAATTCTCTAGTTGTAAGTTGTATAGAATCACAACATATATGCAGTCAAAAGATACACTTTTTAATAGAAAGTCTCTATTTCATCATAAAGACAGAAGACACACCATGCCCTTAGCCGAGTTAATCTCCAGAGAAAAAAGCTCTATTTTAGCATAACATATCGTACTATAGAGATGTGGCTTATGGCAAATTTAGTTCATGTGATCAGTCACATGAAAACATATCCAACAAGGACCTCATGAACTGGCAATTTATATACTAACTTAAGTTTGTACTTCTGTTAAAATAAATATGTGGGAGTTGGGCGTGGTGGCACATGCCTGCAATCTCAGCAACTTGGGAGGCTGAGTCAGGATCACAAGTTCAAGGCTAGCCTCAGCAAATTAGTAAGGACCTAAGGAACGTAGTGGGGCCTTGTCTCAAAAAATAAAAAAGGGCTAGGGATGTGGCTCAGTGGTAAAGTGCCCCTGGGTTCAATCCCCAGTGCCAAAAATAAATAAATAAATAGATAGATAGATAGATAGATAAATAAGTGGGGCTGGGAATGTAACTCAGTGATAGAGCACTTGCCTGCATTCAATCCCCAGTACTGTATAATAATAATTAAATAAATATGTGTCAGCTGGGTGTGGTGGTGGATGCCTATAGTCCCAGTTATTGGGAGCCTGAGGCAGGAGGATCACTTGAGCCCAGGAGTTCAAGGCCAGCCTGAGCAACACAGTGAGACCCCATCTTTAATATTAATAACAATAATACTTGCATTCTCTTGTGTGGTCTTGCAGCTGCTCTAAGCAGGAGGTAAGCTATGATCACTAGCCCTATTTTATTAATGAGGAAACTATATCTATAGCAAAGTAAAGTGCCTTTCCAAATTGATACTTATAGGTAGCAGAGCTCAAAATCAACACAGATGTCTTATCTCTAAATGTACAGTAGTCTCATGATACCAGGTTCATTCAAAAGAACCACAAAACAACATAAGCAGTAACTTTGAGGTCAAATCATTGTTCATATTGTAAATATAGATCAAAAACTCATTCATCCAATTATAGAAGATATAAAGTACTCATGTAACTTGTTTCTAAAACATTTAACATTTCTTAGAAATACTAATAGGTGCTTAAAATTATATCTATTATGTTATAAAAACTGAAGCATAAACCTTCTTCCATAATCTTCACATCCATACCTCTTACTATGTGTTGACTGGCTGTTGTTCAGTTCAGACTGATGCAAGAAAATTTTGAAGGGAATTACACCAGGTTGTAGCCCAGAATCTGTGACAGCTAGTCTGATTATCTCCGGCCAGCCAGAAATTAAGATCAGCACTCATAAAATAAGTTCCAGACTGATTCAGAAAATAATGTTTGCAAAAAATATTTTCTACAATGCTTAACTGATGTGGAATCAAACTTGAAAGACAATTCAGTGGATTTGCATCATGGTTAAAAAAGAATCATCTAGCCAAGTCTGCCTGTAATAGTTTTCACATGTTTCAAATATGCCATAAGTAGACAAAATGGGAGTGTCAGACAAGGCTATGTCACTATTTGGTCTTTAAAAGTCAATGAACATTTCAGCAAAATTCCTACGTTTACTCTCATTTACTTTTCTAAAAATTGCATTGAAATAAAAGCACAAATTGGACACCATTATTTTTTAAAAGTTACTCATTCTATAAATATTTATTGAGACACACCAGACACACAATCTAAGTGAATGTGTCATTTTCTTATGTTCATAATAGAAATGAAGTAACTAAGTTTTATTTCATTTTGCTTTTGAGATAGGGTCTTGCCTTGCTGCCTGGACTGGTCTCTACCTCCTGGGGTCATGGGTTCCTCTTGCTTCAGCCTCCCTAGTAGCTGGGACTAAGATGTGCACTACCATGCCTGGCTAAATTAAGTTAATTTTGGTTAACATGCCAGTGGCAATACAAAACATATTTGCTCATATTTGAAACCCAAAATATTAGTCATTTTAAAATGTTTTTTAGATCAACTAAAGCACTTTCTGGAGTATTCAGGTCAAATGCTATGGGTTTAATTGTTTTAGTTAATTATATCAGAACCAAGTCAAACATTAATAAATATTTAGAGAAGTAAAGAATGAGCTTGTTATGCTAGAAAAAAATGGTGGAAGAATGAGGTAGAAAAAGGTGATTGAGAGGAGAGGAAGGAGGTGATGAGGAATTGTATGAAAGGAGTAGAAAACCTAGAGGGTCAGAGAACAAAATGTGAACTTGATCACACCACTTGTTTGCTCAACACTCTTCAAATCCAGAGAACAAGGGTGCTGGGTTCCCACCCACCAGCTCTTACTCTTTTCCTGCAGGTAGAAGTCCCCTCTTAACACAGAGGAAACGAATACCAGACAGCCACTTTCCCAGGAATCACAGCAATGCTGGGTTCTTCTGTGATCTAGTTCTAGCCAATGAGATATGAGGACTCTGCTAGAGGCTTCCGGAACAGACTGTTCTCCCTGCTAAAAGAGACTCTGTCTTCCTTTTCCAGGTCATTGAGTATAACTGCGTAAGAAGGCTTGGAATTACTGTAGCTATTTTGGGATTAGGAGCCATATCATGGGATTAAGAGAAGTATTGCACACATTGACAATGAAAGAGTAAAAAGATAAAAAAGGTGAACCAAGCCAGGTACCACATTTTTCATATGTTTAAAGTTTTTCTTGTTTAAGTCACTAAAAAGAAGTTGTTGTAGTTGTTGCTTGCAGCTGAGAGTGTTCTAATGTATACATTTTATTACTGCCGTAGGTTAAAGTTCAAGCTATCTCCTATATTTACTAAGGCCTTCAAATCTTAATAATCTTGCCTCGCTTTACTCCTCTAAGCTCATCTCTCACCACTTTTCCATTTTGCATTATTTTCAGCATTTACAGCTCACCAGTCAAAAGTCCTCTCTTCATTCTTTTAGGCTAAGCTTCTGACCGACTATCTTCACTCCTACCACACCTACTTTAACCAAGCCACTACTGCTCATCCTTTAGGACTCAGTATCACCTCCTACTGCAAGTTTCTACTGACTTCTAAGACCCAGAATGTGTATTTGCTACTTTTGTTTTTTTTAACCCCTTTGAACTTTAAACTTCCACAGTTATTGCACATATTCCACTTTAATGGGTCTGTGCCTCTCTTGTTCATTATCGGATTCTAAGAACCTATTATGGTAGTAAGCAGTCACATCTTGTAGAACACATGAATGAGTTATAGGATATTGGAAGCAAAATAATCTCAAAGGCAAACAACATGTACATGATAAATATGTATAGCTTAGCCAGGCACAGTAGTGCATGCCTGTAATCCCAGTGGCTCAAGAAACTCATGCAGGAGGATCAAGAGTTCAAAGCCAGGCTGGGGTTGTACTTAGTGGTAGAGTGCTGGCCTAGCATGTGTGAGGCCCTGGGTTTCACCCTCAGCACCACATAGAGATAAATAAATAAAATAAAGGTGTTATGTCCATTTTCAACTAAAAAATATATTTAAAAAAATTAAGGGCGCAGTGGCGCAGTGGTAGCGTGCTTGCCTAGCACACGTGAGGCATTGGGTTCGATTCTCAGCACCACATAAAAACAAAGATATTCTGTCCACCTACAACTAAAAAAATAAATAAATATTTTAAAACAAATTAAAAGAAAAAAAAGAGTTCAAAGCCAATCTCAGCAACAGCAAGGCACTAAGCAACTCAGTGAAACCCTGTCTCTAAATAAAATACAAAATAGAGTTGGGAATGTGGCTCAGTGGTTGAGTGCCCCTGAGTTCAATCCTCAGTACCTAAAAAAATAAATAAATATATGATTTTTTGTTGATTAGAAAATAATTTTAAAAAACCCAAAAGGCAAATATCCCACTAGAAAACTATACAATGATAAGCAACTTTGTCATAAACAGATGAAAAGATGATCAGTCTTGCTAACAACCAAGAAAATGCAAATTAAAAAAGAATCACATTTTATCATTTTTCACCAAGAGATGTGCAAAATAAAAAAGATTTATCCAGGGAAAGAATGGAAATATTTCTTTAGGAATGTTCAATAGTGCTCACCATTTAACCTAGTAATTTCCCTAGAATGCATTCTAAGGACATGATCATGCAATTAACAAAGATGCTCATCTTTGTATAAGGATGCTCATCACAGCCCTGTTGAATATTTTAAAAACTCTAACCTAAGTGTCTATCTATGTATGACTTGTCCCCAGTGGAAATCTACATAGCTTTAAAAAAAGGTTGAAAAATATGGATGTCTTCATATGGATAAATATCCATAATATATTTCTAATGGAAAAGCATTTATATAGTATTAGTACATAATTATGCCATTTAAAAATACATTAGAACCTGATTAAATCATATTTAAAACAATTAAATTAGTAAATTGACTGAAACATGCTATTGGAAAAACATATTTGACTAGGATGAATATATCCAACCACTAGTTTTATTTTGTGTTGCAGGAAGTTTATTGATGACTATATCTATTATATTTTACATCTCCTAAACTGAATTATACCCCCCAAACTGTGTATGTTCATAATGTACAGCAGGGCATATTGAATTACTAAATCAAGCTTATTAACATCTGCACTAAGTCACATATTTACTTGTGGTGAAAACACTAAAAAACCTATTTTCCTAGCAATGTTTGTGTGTGTGTGTGTGGTACTAGAGACCGAACACAGAGGTGCTCTGTCACTGAGCTACATCCCCAGTCCTTTTTATTTTGTTTTGCAAATTTTGAAACAGGATCTCACTAAGTTGCTGAGGCTGGCCTTAAATTTTCAATCCTCTGCCTCAGCCTCCCAAATTGCTGGGCTGATAGGCATGTACCATCCCATCTGGCTAGCAATTTCCAAGTATATAATACATTGTTATTAACTATAGTCACCATGTGGTACAATAGATTTCTTGAACTTATTTCTCCTGTTTAATTGAAATTTTGTGTCCTTTCACCAACACTCTGCAGAGTCCCCCCAGGCCCCCAGTAGTCCCACCCCTGTCCCTTGAAACCACCATTCTGAAACTCACTGATTCATTCTGCTTCTAAGTTTGACTTCTTTAGATTCCACATGTAAGTGAGATCATGCGGTATTTATATTTTTGTGCCTGGTTCATTTCATTTAATATAATGTCCTCCAGGTTCACCAATGCTGTTAAAAGTGACAGGATTATCTTCTTTTTTTAAGGCTGAATAGTATTCCACTTTTTATATGTACCACCATTTCTTTCCTTTTTTTTTTTTTTTTTTTTTTTTGGTACCAGGATTGAACTCAGGGATACTCGAACACTGAGCCACATCCCCAGCCCTATTTTATGTTTTATTTAGAGACAGGGTCTCACTGAGTTGCTTAGTGCCTCGCCATTGCCAAAGCTGGCTTTGAACTCATGATTTTCCTGTCTCAGCCTCCCAAACTGCTGGGATTACAGGCGTGTACCCCCATGACCTGGCTACCACCATTTTTTTATCCATTCATCTGTTGATGGACACTTAGGTTAATCTCATATTTTGGCTATTGTGAATAGTGTGCTACAACGAACATGGGAGTGTAGGTATTTCAACACACTGATATACTTTTCCTTTGGATATACACCATTAGGGGAATTGCTGGATGAATTCCATATTTAATGTTTTGAGGATCCTCCATACTGTCTTCTATAACATTCAGCTACTTCAGTTGGTGAATGTTCAATTTACATTTATAATGGTCAGTTATCCTCAAAATGACTACACATTTTAAAGTGTTCATTTAAAATTACCAAAATTATATAATGCTTCTGATAACCTGACACCTAAATTTACACACACTCATAGAAAACTCTAGTTTTGCAACTTTTTAGTTGTTGATGCTTCTTTACCTCACTAGACATGCATTTTGCCTTTTAAAAATGTATATATTTGTTTCATATTTACATTGACTTGATTAAATTTTTTTCATAAATAAAAAAATGGCACTGGGGATATGAACCCAGGGTTCGAGGGATAGAACACAGAACCTCAAGCATGCCAGGTAAGTGCTCTACTGCTGACTGAGCTATACCCTCTGCCCAGGAAAAATAAATTTCTAATAAAAATGAAAATGTGTCTGTTTTCTTTTTCCTGTTGAATATTTCTAAAAATGGGAGAAACTGAAAATGTTAATTTTACAATAAAACATGAAAAAGAAAAAGAGGAATCTGAATGCAAACTGCTTTCAACCCTCCAGGTTACAGCCCCATGTTCACTCTTCGGAGTCACCAGTTGCTGCCAAGGCTTGTCTTCTGGGGATTCTGCAGCTTGAGGTTGGCTCTCTATTTTTTCCCATTTATCTTTATGCTTCTGAGTTTGTCTTAAAATAATGATGATGACAACAACAAATCCTTTTTGTGTTGCTATTGGAGGTTTAGGGAGCGTGGATAGAAGTGTGTATATTTAACTTACCATCTTTAAACAATCAAGTATGACAGTCCACATAAAAGTTGTAGCACAAGCTAGGCATGTAACCCTGGTGACTGGGGAGGCTGAGGCAGGAAGATTGGAAGATTCCAAGTCCAAGGTCAGCCTCAGTAGTTTAGCAAGGCCCTCAGCAACTTAAACCCTGTCTTCAAATAACAAATAAGAAGGACTGGGGATGTATCTTAGTGTTAAAGCTCTCCTGGGTTTGATCTCCAGTACTCCCTCAAAAAAAAAAAAAAAGTTGTAGCACAGTCAGTCTATTGCTCAGTGCTGTTAGTTGCTATTATTTTTATTAGTGTTCTTATTCTCCTTTTACATCTGACTTCTTGGTATGTCTCTTTTCTGGTTACTTTCTCCTTTTCTAAGCATAGACATTTCCTAAGATTTTATTCTCTGGCTACTTATGGTTTAAGCTCACCTGTGATTTCTATTTAGATGGCACTCAAATATATATTTATACATATAAATACATTAATATATTATTATGTATTTATTGGCATAATATATTTCTATCTATTTATTGTGTATTTATATGTTATATTTTATGTAATGTATAAATCTATTTATTTGTTTATTGTCCCTATGATTTTTTAGCTATAGACTCTTTTCCTAATTTTTTATTGGTACATTTTAACTATTTTGTTGTTGTTGTTGTTATTATTATTATTATTATTATTATTATTATTATTATTATTATTTTGGTACCAGGAATTGAACTCAGGGGTACTTAACCACTGAGTCACATCCCCACCCCTATTTTTTGTGTTTTATGTAGAGAAGGGTCTCACTGAGTTGCTTAGCACCTCGCTGTAGCTGAGGCTGGCTTTGAACTCAAGATTTTTCAGTCTCAGCCTCCCAGAGTGCTGGGATTACAGGCGTGCACCATGAGGCCTGGCTGGTACATTTCAATTATACATAATAGTAGGATTCAATGTTATATTTTTGCATATAAACACAAAATCATTTGCTCAATTTACAGACCTATTTTCCCACTATCAGTGATCCTGACAACTAGCAAATCTCATAAAAACCATGCTGAACTCATTTATCTGTATAACTAGTTCTTCTGTCTTTTGCTTTTCTCTCCCTCCCTCCACTTTTTCCTCCTTCCTTCCTTCCTTTTTTTGAGATGTCATTCATTATTCTGCAAAACTTGAATTCTGGGTATTAGGTCAGGTAACTTATGCTCTTTTAGCTCTGCATTCAATCATTTGTCAAATCATGTAACTTCTCCCTGGAAAATGACTTTCCTTTCTTCATTGCTTACCCATAGACCATTGTGTCACTGTTTCCATCTCTTGTCTTGCCTCACTCAAATCTACTTTACAAGCCACTGAAGATTTTTTCTAAAGTGCAGTATAGTACTTGGTAACGACCAAGTGAAAGCCAGGAATAGTGGTGCATTCCTATAATCCCAGATACTTGAGAGCTGAGGCAGGAGGATCACAAGTTCAAAACAGCCTCAGCAACTTAGCAGGACCCTGTCTCAAAATAAAAATAAAAAAGGCTAGGGATATAGCTCAGGGGCAAAGCACTCCTGTTCAATCCCCAGTGGGGCTAGCAGGGTAGGGGGCAGGGGCAGCGGCAGTGGCAAGGAACCTGGTGATATAGTTCAGTGGTACAGCAACCTGGGCTCAATCTTTTTTTTTTTTTTTAATTATTTTAGTTGTTTATGGATCTTTATTTTATTCATTTATTATTTTTTATATATGGTGCTGAGGATCGAACCCAGTGCCTCACGCATGCTAGGCAAGCGCTCTACCACTGAGCTACAGCCCCAGCCCCTGGGCTCAATCTTTAGAACTGAAAAAAAAAAAAAAAAAAAAAGTGAACTAAGTTGTCAGACTTATCTTCTAACACTAACACTCACTTGTCTAAATTCTAGACAAATTAAACTACATTAGGCACTTAAAATGTATAAATTTACTATTTGATATATGATTGTGACTGCTTTTCCAAAAGCCCAAGAGACATTTGCTAATTTAGTATTTACCTGAGACCCAATTTCAAATCATAGATGATATAAAGTTAGTGACATTGAGTGTGCCTTGCCAGATGCCAACAGCCACACCTCATTTTGGATGGGTCTCCCAGTTGTTTTCTATTTACCATCACGTATTCAGCAATTTTCATCAAGATTCTAAAAAGGAGCACATGTATTTTTCAATCCCTCTGTACTGTCTTTTATAGAAAAAGTATATGCTACAAATTGCATTTGGAATTTTGTTATTTTATAGATCTAACTTATGTCAGGGATTGTAGCACTTGCTAATGCTTGAAAATGCCCAGTGAGCCAGGTGTGGTGGCTCACGCCTGTAATCCCAGCCACTCAGGAGGCTGAGGCAAGAAAATTTCAAGTTCAAGGCATGCCTCAGCAACTTACTGAGGCCCTAAGCACCTTAGTGAGACCCTGTCTAAACATGAAAAATAAAAAGGGCTGGGGATGTAGCTCGAAAATTGAACCGTGGTTAGTGAAAAAGAAAAAGAAAAAGAAAAAAAAACCCAGTGACATCCGGTTTCCAAAATTTTACTTACTTTGTTCTCAGCCCCAATATTTTAATTATATCTTAGTGTATAAGTAACCACCCCAAAACCTAGTGCCTTAAAATAATAACCATTTTCTCACAAAGGTATATGCAATTTGGTCAGGAGTCCGAGAAGAAAGCTGGTCTCTGTTCCACGTGCACCAGCTATGGTGTCTAAACATGGAGGACCTGTCCCCAAAACAGTAGACTCACAAGGCTGGTTGTCAGCACTGGCTGTTGGCATGGAGCTCAGATGAAGCTCTAAAAGACAGGGATAGGGTTTAAATTTTCCTTCATGCAGGCCTCTCTAGGTGCCTGCCTGGGCTTTCCATTACATGGAGGTTGGGTTTGGGGGGTGGGGGGTGAAGGGAATAGAAGCTGCCAGGATTTTAGAATGCCTGTGCTCAGAATTCCCAGATTGTCACTTCCTCTGCATTCTGTTGGTCAAAGAAGTTATAGGCTCAGCTCAGAATCAATGGGAAGACATAAGAGCTGGGGGCATAGCTCAGTGGTAGAACACTTGCCTAACATGCTCAAGGCTCTGGTTTCAATCCCCAGCACTGCAAGAGAAAAAGGGAAGGGGGGACACATAAGCACTATCTCTTGATAGGAGTGACTGCATGTTAAAAAAAAAAAAAGAAAGAAAAATGGAAATTATTTGGAGCTGTGTTGGAAGACTAGCTTACACTTATGCCAGGCACAGTGGTGCATGCCTATAATCTCATTGACTCAGAAGCCTGAGGCAGGAGGATAGCAAGTTTGAGCCTAAGAAACTTAGTGAGACCCTATCTCACATAAAAAGTAAAAAGGGGTGGGGATGCAGCTCAGTGGAAAAGTGCCACTGGGTTCAATCCCCAATACAAAAAAAAAAAAAAAAATCCAGAAAAGAAAAGAAAAATACATTTATTTCTTCCACTAACATACCAGACAACATTAGCCTTTATAGAGTAAGACAGGGGTGAGCAAAACACAGTCTGATGGCCAAATCTGAACTGTGGCCTATTTTCATATGGATCCTAAGACAAAAATGGCTTTTGTTTTTAAAGGATTATAAAATGTAAAAGAGACTACATAATAGGAATCATATGTATGTCCTGCAAAACCTAAAATTATTCACTATCTGGCCTTACATAGAAAATGTTTGCTAGCCTCTGGTCTAGGATATCAACATCGAAGTCAGGTCCAGGTGTAGACAGAGCTCCTTAGGTGCAGTTCCTTAACTGTGAGTCCTCAGACATAGTTCTATGAATCATGAGCTCAGAGATGTGTTCTAGATATAGGAGGGCAAGGATCCACATTTGATCAGATTATTTGATCTGGAGACTAGTAAAATAAAAGACAAAGTACTTGGTTGCCATACCACCAACACCTAACATAAGGTAAGGATAGAAAACCTCTAATGGCCACTTCCATTTGGAAAAGGGGGAAAAGGGGAGAGACATGACAGAAACTGGTCCATAGCAACTCTGTAATCTGGCTACTTTTTTAATTAGGCCCACTCTTCTTTAGGAATGATTCTCAGTTGTTCTTTGCTCCATCTTCTGAGCCATCTTTCCTTTTGAAAAAAATCAATAATCATAAATAAGTAGCTTCCTCAGCCTACTTGCTGCCTGTGAAGTTGAAAGCTCAGGGGCCTCTTTTCATCACAAACAGTCTCTATTTCAGTGCAAGCTACTAGAGATCCTTAAAAAACCATAGGTGTCTTATACTTCAAGTTATAATCATCTCCCTTAGAAAAAACCCATACTCATATTTCTTTCCAAGACAGACCCTTTCTCTACCTTGGGCTAGGGTGACATTGATGTGAGGCAATTCCCTTTAGATTTTTAGAAGCTCTATTGTCTAGTTGAAGTAATCTATGAGACATCATCATGGAATCTATGAGACATTGTCATATGCTGCATGTCTCAGTCAATGATGGACAACACATAAGATCATAACCTGTCTGTAGCTGTCTTAGTTTGTGTAAGTATGCTCTTTGATGTTTGCATAATGACAAGATCACCTAACAATGTACCAGAAATGTATCCCTATCTTTAAGTGACTCATGACTATCACCTTAAACCTTTTGAGGTACAAACTTATCTATTACTTGCATAACAAATTACCCCAAAACTTAACAACTTTAAAAGAACACACTGTTACTATCTCTGTTTCTGTTAGTTAGGAGTCCAGGCTTGGCTTAGCTGAATATCTTTGCCTCAAGATTTCTCAATAGCTAAAACCAAGATGTTACCCAGGGCTTTGATCTTATTTTAGTTATTCATTCCACCACTAGCCCCTCCAAATTCATGTCCTTCTCACATTCATTTCATTTCCCAAATCTTACTTAACTCATTCTAACCTCAATCCTAATGTCTAAAGTGCAAGTTCTCATCTACATATCAACTAATCAGATATGGGTGAAACTCAAGGTACAATTCACCCAGAGACAAAATTCTTCTCTACCTGTGGACCTGTGAAATCAGTAAATGTGTACTTCTAAAATACTGTAGTAGGATGGGCATAGGATAGATATTATTCTTCCAAAAGGGAGAAAAGGGAAGGAAAAAAAGCAATGTCAGACCCCACGCAAGTTTAAAACTTAACAGGGCAAATACCATATAAGGTTTTAAGGCTCAAGAATTCTGTTTGATGCTCTGCCCTTCTGACCAGAGAGGTATCCTGCTTTCTTAACCTGCCAGGGTCCAACTTTGTGGTGAGTCCTCCCCCTTCAGCTCCATGGAGTACTTCCATGCCAGAGGCTTACTGCATAGTGGTCCTGCCCATGGTGGTCCTGCCCATAGTGGTCCTGCCCATAGTGCTTTGTCCCTCAGTCCATGCACTCTGGGTCTGTGATGGGAGTAGCAGCTCTGATTATCTCTGAAACTCCTTTAGGGTCCTTTTCTCTTTTCTTCAAGAATAATGCCTTCGTTTAGTCCATCCCATTTTTTCTGTTTCCTTTAGTCCTCACTCTCTGTGTTTCTGTTATTACATTCCCATGGCTTCTTTTGAGATGGCTGATTGGGTCTGTAGTTTATACCCACACTAATCTTATCAAATGGACCATTGGTCACATCCTTGGTGTTCTTTTATGAACTCACTTTGTCATTTTTTGGAATATGGAAAAGCTGAAAATTTTCCAAAATTTTTAAGTTGAGGTTCCTTTTTTCTTAACAATTCCTTTCTCAATTTATTTCTTCCCTTTCATGTTTCACTTTATAAGCAGTAGGAAGGCACCAAGCCCCTCCTTCAATACGTTTCTTTCTTTTTTCTTTTCTTTTTGCAGTGCTGGGGATCAAACTCAGGGCCAAACACAGGCTGGGCAAGTGCTTTATCATCAAGTTACACCTCCAGCCAGCCCCCAATTTCATTCCCTGGAAGTTCTACCTTCCATGAAAAATTAGAATATAAACACAATTCAAATTCCTTGTCACTATATAACACAGATTTCCTTTCCACTAGTTTCCAATAACATGGTCAAAAACCTTCCTCATTTCCATCTGAGACTTTATTAGAATGCCTTTACTGTCTATATTTCTACCAATATCCTGTTCATGATTACTTATACATTCTCTAAGACATTAATGAAAGTTTTCTTTATAGCTTTCCCTTTTTCTTTCTGAGCCTCCACAAGAATCACCTTTAACAATCCCTTCACAGCAATCTTGGCTTTTTCTAGCATGCACCTCAAAAGTCTTCCAGCTTCTCTCCATTACCTAGTTCCAAAGTACTTCCACATTTTTAGTGATTTGTGATTTCAGCACCTCACTTCTTGGTATCAGTTACTATCTTAGCTCAGATCATAATAACAAAAAAGATAGACTGAATGGTTTAAACTATTTCTCACAGGCATTGAGGCTAGGAAGTCCAATATCAAGGTGCCATATAATTTGGTTCATGATGAGGGCCATCTTCCTGGCTTGTAAATGGACACTTTATCACTATGTGCTCATAGGGTAGGGGGTAGGGTGGATGGAGATCTGGTGTGTCTTGTCCTCTTGTTTGTTTGTTTGTTTTTTGGTTTTGGTACCAGGGATTGAACTCAGGAGTACTTGACCACTGAGCCCCAGCTCTAAGCTCCAGCCCTGTCTTTGTGTTTTAGAGACAGGGTCTCTGAGTTGCTTAGTGCTTCGCCATTGCTGAGGCTGGCTTTTTTTTAAAATATTTTTTAGTTGTAGATGTACACAATACCTTTATTTTATTTATTTATTTTTATGTGGTACTGAGGATCGAACCCAGTGCTTCATACTTGCGAGGTGAGCACTCTACCACTGAGCCACAGCCACAGCCCCTGAGGCTGGCTTTGAACTCACGATTCTCCTGTCTCAGCCTCCCAAAGTGCTAGGATTACAGGCGTGTGCCACCACACCTGGCTTCTTTTCCTCTTCTTGTAAGGGCAATAACCTATCATGGGGGTCCCCCCTCATGACCTTATCTAAACCTAATTACCTCTCAAAGGTCTTATCTCCTAATGCTTAATAATATGAATTTGGGAGGGACTCAAACATTCATTTCATAACAAGTTTCAGCTACAGATTCCACTTAGGGAGAATCTATTTCTAAGTTTATTCATGTGGTGTTTGGCAGAATTCAGCTCCTCCTGGGTTATTGGGCTGAACGCAAGTTCCTTGGCTCTTGGGTGGAAGCCTCCACAGTTCCTTACCACATGGACCTATCCACATCATGATATTCATGTTGGGGTAGCTGGCTTCTACCAAAAGCAGTAAGTGAGAAAATAAGAAAAGATAAGTAGAACATGAGCCTTCGTCTCCACCCCCCTTCCCCATCATTTTTGCTATGCCTTATTCATTAAAAGCAAACAGTAGGTCCAGCCCACATTTGAGGGGTGGGTATTACACAAAAGCTTGCGGATCATACAAAGGCGTGAATACTAGGAAGTGGTTGGGGACCACTGTCAAGACTGTCTACCCTAGGGTCTTCTAGCCACATCCTTGTCCTGAACTTTACCTGCAGCCATGTTTTCCTGGTAGTAGCCTGGATTTGACTTTGACCCTAGAACCTTTCTTATTTTGAGAGTTCTGTCTCTGAAGAAGCTAGGAATGACAACATTTTCTTTCAAATCCCGCAAGTCCTGGCTTCATTTACGTTTGTTTCTTATAAATCCTGATGGAAAGCCGAATAGTTTCTTATTTTACCTCATTTAACTTCTTTTGTACCTTATCATAAGCATCTGAAAGAAACCATTCTACCCTTTCAACATTCTATCCAGAAATCTCCATAGCCAGGTCCACATGTTCATTAGGTACCTTTTCTATCTTTCATGTAACTGTGGACTGATATGGATAATTGCTCTTCTAATATATAAATTGGATCCAGCCTACAATAACAATATTCTCACTGTCCTTTTTTTTTTTTTTTTTATTTCAGTACTGGGGATTGAACCCAGGGCTTTATGCATGTTAGGCAAGTGCTCTACCACTGACCTAGATATACAGCCCTTTTTATTTTTATTTTGAAACAGCATCTCACTAATTTGCCCAGACTGTCCTTGAACTTGCTATCCTCTTACCTCAGCTTTCCCAGTAGCTGAAACTACAGGCATGTGCACCACACCTGGCCTCACTATCCTTTAATTGTGTTCTTAGCTAACAGACCCCTCAAGGTTCTTCCAGCTTCTATCCTCCACCTGATCCCAAAGCCAGTGTCATGTGTCTTGAGTTTCTATTACAGCAGGATCCCACTTCAGTATGCAATTATGTTTCATTTATATGTTGATGATCCTAAATATTAATGGCTTAAAACAATATTCTCTTTTTTTTTTTTTTTTAAATATTTATTATTTTTTAGTTGTAGGCAGCCAGAATATCTTTATTTTTACGTGGTGCTGAGGATCGAACCCAGTGCCTCACGCATGCTAGGCGAGCACGCTACCACTGCGCCACAACCCCAGCCCCCAATATTCTCTTTTTACTAACAATTTTGCAATGTGGGGAGAGTGTACTGAAGAAAGCTCATCTCTCTTCCACATGAGCTAGGGCAGCTCAACTAGGGCTGGAGCATCCACTTTCAAGACAGTTCACTCACAAGCCTGGTAAATTGGTACTGCTTGTCGGTAAGCCAGAAACCTGGACTCTCAATGAGTGAATACACTTTTTTCTCAGCTGCACATGGATCCTTTTCCAAAATAGATCATATGTTATGTCACAAAGCAAGTCTTAGCAAATACAAAAAAATAGAGATTCTACCCTGCATCCTATCTGACCACAATGGAATAAAATTACAAATCAATGACAGATTAAAAAACAGAAACTACTCCATCACCTGGAAACTAAATAATATGCTACTGAACGATGCATGGATAACAGAAGACATCAAGGAAGAGATAAAAAAAATTCTTAGAGGCAAATGAAAACTCTGATACAACATATCAAAATCTCTGGGATGCCATGAAGGCAGTGCTAAGAGGAAAGTTCATAGCACTAAACTCATTCATTAGAAGAAGTAAAAGTCAACAAATAAATGAATTGACTCTT
>PVHX01005417.1:6088-112761 GCA_004024805.1 Geosciurus inauris | reverse complement strand
GGCACGGTGGCTCACGCTTGTAATCCCAGCACTTAGGGAGGCTGAGACAGGAGAATTGCGAGTTCAAAGCCAGCCTCAGCAATGGCGAGGCACTAAGCAACTCAGTGAGACCCTGTCTCTACATAAAACACAAAATAGGGCTGGGGATGTGGCTCAGGGGTCGAGTGCCCCTGAGTTCAATCCCCGGTACCAAAAAAAAATAAAAATAAAAAATAAAATAAAAATTAGGCAGACAAAAAATATTCATAAAGTTATATTGATACAGTATGAAAGGACAACTATAACAGATTGAATTATATATGTAACATGTGAATCAGTATATAAAAGATGTGCACAGTAAAATATACAGTTTTTTTAATCACATAAATATTTTACTTTTCTTTGGTGAGCAATGATCTGCTTTTTATTTTGAAATCTTGGATTCCTTAGGTGTGTAAGGGAACAATAAAATTATTTTTCCTAATCACACAATTCCTGACATATATGAACTCAGAATATTAGGCATTTTTAAACAAATTTTTATCAAATATAATCCTATGTCTTTTTCTGAATATTACTAACATGTTTAAATGTTTAAAGAGTATAACATACAACAGGTTATTTAGCATCATGTAGACAGAACAAATTTTACTGTTTTCAAATTGTGTTACATGTTTTCTTTGAATTTAATTAAACTCCATGTTATAGACTATGTTTTTCAGATGTATTCTGTAAGACTCTAGTCGTTTAAAATATTTCACATGAGATAAAACTATAGGTAGACCATTTATTTCACTTGATATTATGGTCATTGGCTTGAAGCTAAGCTAGAAACAATCAAATCATATTTGCCTCTGCTACTACAGATCTTTATTTGAAAACATTCTTTACTTTGTCCCATGTCCCCCCCCCCCCAATATCAATGTGTATAGTTTTCTTTAAAAAATATTTGACACCAAGGAGAATTAAACTATTTATGGAACTGTTCCCTGTGGCCAATATTGGACCCAAAACTAGCTTATTTGCATTTTACACACAAGAATTCTGGAAAATATTATCAAGTTTTTAAAAAATTATACATTTCCAGGAAATTATTTAAATTAATTTGGAACATGATACTATTTTTATGAAAGTTATTTTATAAATGTGACTCTACCATGACAGATCAGACAATTGTAGTTATAAGCAATTAACATTTATGTACAACTAACTAAAAATAATGAACATAGACTCTAATACAAAATTCCATTCATTCACTCTAGTTGCTCTTGGTTGATTTTGTATCTCTGTGCAAAGAATGGTGTATATCCTCATTTAGTTACGTATAGAGTTATTATATAAAAAAAATCAAAGTGGGCAATCAGTATTGAAAATAAATTGATGAGGTTTGGATTAGATTGTTTTAAGGAATTATATTTCAAATACAATCACAAAGTTATATATTGAAGTGAAAGCATATGATATATTATTTATTAATTTATTGAAAACAATATGGATTATTTCATTTTCATGAGAAATCTGTAATAAAAGCACATAAGATACAAGACAAAAATAGAATCAGTGTGATTGAGGATGATCCAAAGTTTTCAAAGGCTGATAATTAAAGGTATGTTTTTATTTACTTTCCAAATGTTTCTTACTTGAAATATTGCTTTATAAATTTAGTCCTTTGGTTTTAAATTAAGACTATGGTATACTATAATAATTGAATAGATTGTGAGAAAGAATTCTTTGTATCTATTAATGAAACTCAGGGATAAATGTATTTTTATTTTAAAATCTCTCATATTTAGAATATTTAGTTTGTCTAGTTAATGACTAATTATCTAGTCTTCATTTATTCCACAAATATTAATTAAATGCCATGTGCGAGGCATTTTTTTAGTGTTAAGGGAGGATTTTATAAAATTCAAAGAAGATGTGAACATTGCCTTCAAGCAGCTTATACTCTAATAGCTGAAATCAGCTAAGTACTTATGCAAGCACAAGCAAGGTACGTACTGTTGTATTTCCTTAAATCCAAGGCTGACTGAACCACTGCACAACATCTCTCAGTCTATGTTTAATTGGGAAATGCTGTGGTTAAGTAGCAGCTCTCGCTAGGGTCACAGGAATTTGAGGTGTATAGTGGTGCATACACTGGACTTGGCCTGGGCAGGATCTTGAGAGCAAGTTTTAGAAGATGTAGCCAGAGCTATATCCTCTGGGATGTAGCCAGGAAAAGGAAGCTATATAAGAGAGGTAAACTCAATAGTGCAGCTTCATAGAAGCTGCTGTTTTAAGAAAGTGCAGGTCGACAGCATCATCCACAAATTTTTCAGGATGAACATTTGAGAAAGATTACTCTATTTACTGTTTAGGAAGCAACAATGTATTTCCAAAAAGACTATGAATTAGGGACTCTTTTACAAAGAATATAGCTAATCCATAATGGGACAAATTCTATATATTGAGTAAGATAAGACTTTTAGTCCTATCTTTATAGGCTTCATAATAGCCTTAAGAAACCTTGGAAGTACCAGTGGCATAGGATGAAAATTTTAAGTAGCAATTGTGTACTTTAAGTGTGGTTTCATTTTCAAAAATGTATTTTATGTTGTAAAGTTTTGTCATAGTATAAATTTTTAAAAATAGTGAATTCTTGATCTAATTTTAAAATCAGTGCTTTTTTCAGAGAGTAATCATTTATTTGTATTTAAAATTTCTGATAAATACATTTTTAATATTAAGCTGCCAAGTGCTTGTGGCGCACATGTTCCTAGCAATAACATTTGGGATCTTCTTAGAAATAAATGTTTTTAGTTATTTGTGAATGTCATAGAAATGTCATGTTTAAAAAAAAAAAAACTCAGTGTTAAGGCTAGAAGCTTCGTATTGCTATTGGGTTATATAAAAGTGAGAAAGCAACAGAAACTACTACACTCAAGGCATACATTTGCTTTTGATTTTTAATGGTGGGTGATGGGTTGTAAGGAGAGGTGAGGAAGTGGGAACTGGTGGACTGAGGTTAAATAAAATGACTCTTGTTCATTTATTTATTTCATCACTAAATTCCATTTTATTCTGATTTAAAATTTGATTTTGTTTTATTTTGCTCTGAGATGTTAAAAATCTATGTGCATCATTTTTTTTCTAGGTTATTTTCTGGTATAAAATTTTAACATAATTTTATCTTTGGCATAATATGAAAGTGATGTTTCTGGTCCCATTGGGAATTGTGTTGAAATGCATGTAAGATTAACCAGCCTAGTGCATGTTGGTACTACAGAACAGCTGCTACCTCTATCATCTCCATTAGTTGTGGTTGCAATGTATGATGTTTCCTTGGTCTCCAAAGCCTATCACTTGCGTCGTGAGGAAACGGATTGGTTTGATAAACCCAGGGAATCTCGTTTGGAAAATGGACATGGTCTGGACCGAAAATTGCCAGAAAGATTGGTCCACTCTAGACCTCTCAGTCAACATCAAGAGCAAGTAAGTGGTATATTTAGTAGTCTCTTTCAGATTTACCAACAACAGAAGATTCAATTCTACCCTAGCATGGTCTCAAAATTATCCTATAAATTTTTGTCAAAAAAGTTCACAAATTGTTTTTTTTCAGTAGCTTAAGTATGTATTTGACAGCATCAGCATTGACTCATTGACACTGGATCATACAAAGCCATTTAAACAATTTATTCCTACAAAAGATAATCATTAAATTTGTATAAGACATTCAGCACTGATATGCAAGGAGAATAAAAGACCTCCTGAAAAGCTCGTAAGAATGTTGGATAAAATAGGTCTGTATGGTTTTCTATGGTTTCCAATAACAGTATGTTCAGGAGCTAAGAAATAGTAAATAAGATATTAAACTAAGTTAGTTAGGAGAGAAGGAAATTTTCACTTGAAGGAGAAGAATGAACTGATATTTTAGATGGTCTATTATGTGGAAACATTGGTTGTTTTGCATTCATTTTTATTTTTTTCTACAAAACAACTCACATGAAATGGATATTATTAATGTTATTTTCTAAATGAAGAAACTGAAACTCAGAATTAAATTTTACAATGACACGAACATGCTATCAAAATTCGTGACCTTACTTTAGAGCAAATGAGCTGATGTTTCTGACCAATCTTGAAAGACACCTAGGAGATTAACAGTTGGATCAGTTGAAAGAGATTCCTCTGGTTAACCTAGTGGCCTTAAATCATTTGCCCTAGAACATCAGATATTTGCATATTATTGTGTTCATTATGATCATTAGAATATCCATAAAAGATAATTTACTTATTTCACTTGCATTAACTCCTAACTTATTCCTTCAGGTGATTCATTGATATAGATGAAAAACATATTTTGAACAACTAAGAAGACCTGTCACATGTACTATAATTTAATTCAGTGCTTATTATATTAGGGTGTAAAACAAGACTTTTGCACGTATTAAGTACTGCCAATACCTCATCTATAGTGTCAGATTTTATTTCTTCCTAAAAAATTTCAGTTTTCATGGTCAAATTTCTAAATATTAAATAGAATTTTCCTAATAATTTTCTTCTATTTTTTGTTTCTCTATATGTTATCTTATTTTCTAGAAATTTTAAGTTTCTTCTCTACATATCATAAATATTCTCTTTAGTTTTTGACCTCTTTAGTGAATTTTTGGTTTAGTGTTGCATGGCCACTATGAACATATCATATCATTTTATTTCTTTGTACTTCATTTTACTATATCAGATGGTATTGAATTATACTTTTCTTTGCTTATCTTTTTATTCTTAGAATTTCCCTAAATGTTACATTTCAATTCTTATCAAAAAGATCTAGCTAGGAACTCAAGACAAGTAATAAAATCATTCTAATATGTTTTAAAATCTTAAATTTACCTCCTTAATCTGCAATTACTCAAATAATAAATATACCAGTTGAAAATAAAACTCTTAAATGTATTTCATTTTAAGAATTGCTCTGTAATGGCATACTTATTATATGTTACCCACCTTTTTTGTTTCTCTAAAGTTTAATATTTCCCACAAACCTAGGTTAAGTCAATGAAAACACAAGCACTTTAAGAAAATTATAATAAGCTCAACTGTGTAAACTGAAGAACTAAAACATAAACTTCTATACATTTAACACCCAACACTACTATTCCCACAAATACCCAGAAGTGTCCTCCAATTAATTTTCCATCTAATATTATTTGGGAACACATTTAAGAAATATGTGTTCATCCTCAAAAATTTCTAAAATTCTATTCTACTGTAAGTAGATGAAACATGGTATATCTAATGACATTTATATTCCTAATATTCTGTTATTAACATGCATGAATTCATAAATTGGATTTACTGAGGATATGTACATCATAATTATCAACAATATAAACTTATAGACTAATATAATGATATATTTAGAATCATTTAATAAATTTCTCCTTATGATTGATAAAGTAGAAGATATATGTTTCTTATTAGAAGATATATGTTTATCATAGAATGTATTTTCTTGCTCATACCAATCTTCTACCTTTTTAACTCTACATTCTTACTTTGATAACCATTTTACAAACTAAAAAAAAAATTAGAAAACTATATGTGCCATTACCTAAACTGCAAATATATAAAGTTATAAACTAGTTATAGATTTAACATCCATACAACTCCACACAAGCCAAGAAAGGGAACATTGCCTGCCTCCCAAACTCTGGGTGCCTCTTCTGGGTCATTACTTCTTCCTCACCCAAACAAATAACAAATTTCAGGGGACATAATTTCTCTTTATTTTTTAAAAATATTTTTAAATTATCAGTGGGTCTTTTATTTATTTATTTATATACAGTGCCGAGGACTGAACTCAGGGCCTTACACATGCTAGGCAAGCACGCTACCACTGAGCCACTACTCCAAGCCTCTCTGTATTCTTGATTATTCTTTTCTAAATAGATACTACATAGATGATAACATATTCTTAACTACATAGCAGTCCAAAGTTTATTATATAAAGCACAAAATTCACCCTTTTTATATATGTCTCTAACACATCATAACTATATATTGGTCTGGAGACTAGCAAAATAATATTTTCATTTATTCACTTCTTTACATCTCTAATCATAAAAATGTAATATTGAGCTCTTGAAACCAATAAAATCAGATACTTTTATTTGAAAACATAACAAGAATTTGTGTTCATAAAGTGCTCTGGAGGCAAAAGGAATAAAAATAATGCAAGCACTAACTTATCTACTTTAAAAGTATTTTAGATTAAACACACATTAGAGTGATAGAAGAGTACTTAAAATGTTTATTAGACTCACAATTATATTCCCTACAAAAGCAACCAAATCTGCAAACCGGTATTGTTACCTTTCAAATATATGAACTTATGTTTAACCTCTGCCTTATTAAATAGATCTCCAACTCCGGCTTCATGAAGTGAACAGATCATATAACCTCTTTTATTTTTAAATTTTTCTTTAGTCACAATCTATAAATATGACTAATATGCATTATGGCGGTAAAGGTCAACACAACATGACTATTAGAAAACACTTCCACTCTGCACTCATGCCCACATCCTCTGCAATTCCCATGCAGCTGCTACATTATGGCACATGAAGTTCCTCTGAAGGAGCCACACTTTCTCTTATGCTGGCATTTGGATGGTCTATTTCCTTTTTCCCGAACTCTTCTCTTCCTGTTTCTCTCAGCTATCCCTACTTATCACTCACGTCCCCATGCACATGCTCCCTCTTGCAAGAAGACTTCCCTGATACTACCACCATCATCACCCTGAAAATCTGGGGAAAATGTTCTTACTTTGTGCTCCAGTACTACCTCATGCATTATGTCCTGGACTATGAGCACCTTGAGTAAGCTCTCTATTCCATCCACGTAGTGTATCGATATGTAATGCTGTGAAGCCAATAAGGCACACTGTTCCCTGGATTTAGTCATTGCAGTATTCAGGTGAAGGGACGTATTCAGGTGAATGTCTATATAGATAAAGATATGTTAACATAAATTTGTTTATTTTTATAAAAATGAGAGTTTGTTTCATGTAAATAATTTCTTTTGAAGTATTTGTTGTTATGGAACAAAAACGATCCTTTTGGGAGATGGCATGTAAGTG
The DNA here is from genome assembly GCA_004024805.1 of Geosciurus inauris. Classification (NCBI taxonomy): domain Eukaryota; kingdom Metazoa; phylum Chordata; class Mammalia; order Rodentia; family Sciuridae; genus Geosciurus; species Geosciurus inauris. Next base: position 105,662 of record PVHX01005417.1, on the reverse strand, counting down.
ATAACTCTGTCAGGAACAATCTACAAAAGACAATAAGGACAGACACCAGATCCTTAGGGCAAGATATGAGACACCATGTAACCTCAGTTCTGCCCCCTGGCTTTGCTTGTACTCTTATTTAGCACCTCCCTACCTGTGACTCTATCCACTAGACTATTCTCTCAATGTTCATATGTAAGAATTAGAAAAGAGCTGAGTCACATCTAGTTCCTCGGTGGGAAAAGATGCCTCTGCTTTTATAGATTCATAGTCATATAGTCATTTTGGCCACCCAGGAAATTGTATGAAGATGGTTTGAAAGCAACATTGAAAAATGAATGTTAAAGGATATAATTTTAACTTGCATTTTAATATCTATTTTACTTTTAATATTGAGAATTCTAATAATTTTACAATTGGGATTTACAAATTCTAATAATTTTACAACTGGGATTTACCAGGGCACATTAAAGCCATATGAAGTTTCCTAGGAATCTTTCTTCACAATACATTTCTTTAGGTCTAAATTCTGTTTAGTATTTGGGGATTATATGCCTACATCCTCTTAAACATATTCCAGAATAGCATAATTATGTCCAGATTTATTAAACTTTCTTTCATTTTCAATTTGAGTCCAAAATTTTCTAAGGCAATAGGAAAATTCTATACAAGATTCTATAATATCATTATATATGAATAAATATTTCCTATTTCTATTTCTCAATATTTCGTAAGTCTTGCTTGAAAGCAAAATTCTATAAAATATAAACCCAAGTGTGTATTTACTAATTTACTTTTGTTTCAGAAACATCATTTCACCAGGTGGAAACAGATATAATAGTCTTATGTTCAAGTCTCATTAATGAGAATTGAAATAACAGACTTGCCACAGTAGCTTGAAGTGTTACTCCTTCTAAGAAACTTCTATAATAAATGAGAACACCATCAATAACACAACCTTTGAATACAAAGAACATTTAGAATGTATTAGAATAAGCGAAGACTTGATTTATTTAAGTGGAATTTGTCTCAGCATACATTAATATTTCTAGATACGCTCAACAAATACAATTCAACAATAAAATCAAGCAACTTAAACATAAAGCAATCCTAATTATAATGATAGAATGGGGGGAATTTTCTCTGGTTTTTCTTTACTTGTGCTACTTAATTACTGAAAAATATTTTTAAACACTTTTACATTTCTAGACTATAACAAAATTGGAATTTGGCAATTTTGCATTTATATCCTCTATTATTATCAATAATAACTACATATTACTGTCATAACAAGACACTTTCTAAGACTTATTACACACACTCATTGATTTCCCAAGTAAAACAAATCAGTTTGGAAGAACAATGAGTTATAGATGTTCATTATGAACTCAGAAACCAATTTAATGTTTATATATGGTGAGTATGCAATGCTTAAATTATCATTTGACAATATTCTAATGCATTGTCATTGATTTAAACAATGTGCTTTTAAATGAACAAGTCTAAATTCTGTATAATGTACATTGGATCATTGACATTGAATTTTCACCTTGTCACCTGTATGTCTTAGATTATACAGATGAATGGGAAGACCATGCATTACATCTTTCCTCATGCAAGAGTAAAAATCACAAGAGACTCTAAGGATCACACAGTTTCAGGTAAAGTGAATCAAATAATCTAGTCTTTTTTATTTTAATGTCAGATCGAAAAGTATTTGGGCTTCAGTTTAAAGGACTTATTAAATTTTAGAAGATCATTTTTCACACAAAATTATTTTTTTGGAAAGTGTCCAAAAATATGTAGATTATCCATCTGAGCATAAAAGACATTACTGACTTAGTCCTCAATGTAAGGAGTAACTAAGTAGTACAAGATTAAATCATTCTTTCACTAACTGTATTTCTTAAACATACTAAGTATGACAATATTCCATAACTATTGCTCTACTAAGGAATGCAGTCACTGGCTTTTGGAGTAGAAAGCATTATTATACAGAAAGTAAAGAACTAGCTTAGGTTCTTCTAAATGAATATTTTGCCCTATGTTATTCAATGAAAACACTATCAATTCTGTTATTTTTTGTTCATATGTGTCTTTGTATAAACCAAAGCTGAAAACTGAATATTATTTATTTGTTCTTTATGGTTATACATGACAGTAGAATCTATTTTGATAAGGAACTATTAAAACTTCTTATTTTAAAATAACTTTAGACTTCCATAGAATAGTACACACAGTTCTTTTGCTCACTCTTTGTTCAAATTTCCTAATATGGACATCTATCCAACTATACCCAAGAAATTAGCATGCTATGATATTTTTAAGACATCTATCAGCCTTTTCCAAATTTTGAGTTTCCCCACTAATCCACTATTTTTTTCCCCTAATTCAGGATCTAATACAGGATCTATGACTAGATTTAATTGTCATGACTCCTGCATGTCCTTCAACCTGAGAATTCCTCAGTCTTCCTTTGTCTTTCATGAGCTTGAAACTTATGAATGATAATGGAATTCATATATTACAAATAAATATTTTATTGTTGAAGTTAGTGAGATAAAGCATTTTTTCAGAGCTAATGAAATTTCAAAAACTGAATATTTTCTACGTTCTCACTCAAGTACCACATATTTGTATTTCATGAACACTGTATATCAACAGAAAATATTCATGTATATATATTCACGTATGAATGTACATATAGGCAGTAGATGTAACGTGATATGTGCTAACATGATTTGGTTTGGGGAGGATTTTTTAAGCACTATATGACAAAAAACAAAAGTATTTCTTCAGGTATTGTTAAGGTAGATTTTAGGCCATGGATTATGTAAATGTGGAAAAAAATTTGCTTTGAGCAATTTTCCATTCTATGTTCACAGACAATGAATCAGTTAGGACTCTAATATTGTTGTTTTCTTTTAAGGTTATGTCATTTTTCTTCATGAGAGAGAGATAATTCAAATAGTTATATTGCTGCTCAGACTGTATTTTAAGTACTGATGAAAATTCCATGGATGGATCTTAAAATCCAGGGGCTCTTTTGTAGAATTTATTATTGAAAATGATTTTGGTCCTCCAACTCATAAAGCAAAACAACATAATAATCACCAGCAATGCCAAAATTATTTTTGCAGCATTTACAGTAGAAATCTTCAAACCATTTTTCCTAAATCATGTCTATTTCAGTGTATGTGTTTCCTACCTGTATTATTTTTACTCTATATTATTCATTTCCTGCAACTCATTTTTAATTTGTTCTTTTGCTTCAACTAGAAAAAGTTTTAAAATATAATAACAAAAATAAGTGCTATTGATTTGTTGTTATATTCTACTCTGAAAACGAAATTCAATTTCCTCTATATAGATTTTGCAGAATGAGGAGAGGATTATTATTTTGAGCAATAAATTTTCTAGCAATGTATTATATAATTTCTCTACCTGATCCCTTTTTCTTTTGCTATCTACCAAAAATAATAATATAACATTTTCCTAATTGTGTTTCCCTTTACTGACTACTGTTGACTATATTATCCACATATGTATAGGAAATATCATCCTGTGATAAATTAAATGTTTGGAACAATCTGTAGTATTTTTAAATACGTCTTTATAGTTTTATGTTATTTTAAATGCAGGTATATGCTAGAATAAAGTTATAAATGACAGCCTTTGTGTACAGTGTCTACTGGCAGGCAAACCCTGGAATAGAATATATATGCTTCTGGTAAGATAATATGCATTTTCTGCTCAAGCAAAAGCCTAGTAAGATTGACAAAATATTTGTTGATATTGGTGACTTCTTAATGCTTTTTAGTTATGACTATCATTTTGTGTCAGTGTTTCTATTGGGCATATCTTTTTAAATTGACAATTAAAACTGCATGTATTTGTCATGAACACCATGATGTCTTGAAGTATGTATACATTGTGTAGTAGCTAAAAACATCTAATTTATGTATGACCTCACATAGTTATCACATTTGTGGAGAAAACAGTACCTCCACTTTCTGAGCATTTTTCAAAAGTACAATATATTGTTGTTAGTTATAGTTACCATTTTTAGAGGTGCCTGCTAAAAATATTTACAGATAAAATGGTATCATTTCTGGGATTGACTTCAAAATTAACTAAGTCTGGAAATGTTGTAGAGATAGATGAAACAAAATTGACTGTGCTTTGCTGATTTTTGGAGCTGGAAGATTAAATGCATTTGAGTTTTATTATAGCCTTGTAATTTTTATATGAATAAATTATACATAGTGAATTTTTAAAATTCCTGTTTCTCATATTTAGAGAGAGACAACAGTGTCTAATAGCTTTATCAATACTGAAAAAGCTGGCTAAGCCAATAATTTAACTGCCTTTGAAAATCAAGATATGGATGTAAGCAATGAAAAAGTACTAAAATGTAGTACATACTTGCAGTCCCCAGGAGAGAAGAAAACAGACATTAGTGTATCTTCATTTTGGTTACATAAACCTAATGAAAGTAGAAATATTGTGTAACATTTTAAATATTTTATCAGACAAATCTTGCTGAATGTAGCTTAAAAATTTTGTTTAAAAATAATATAAAGCTGAATTTGCAAATTATGTAAGTATTTTTATGTATTAGAAACAAAAATAATTTCAAAATAAGAAACATGAATAAAGAGTGGTTTTAACATTTCTGTTACAGGATTTTCAAAATATGACAGTTGAACCCTCATAATTCCCATGATATCTTCAAGAGATCCTCAGGTCAAAATTGTATTCATAGAGGTATTAAGGCAACATTTGTCCTTTCCCTCTTATCCTCTTGTGAATACACAGGACATTTTTCCAGAGGCTACACACTGTGTAACATCATAAGAAATTATATATAGAATCACATCTGAACTCAACTCTTTTCCAGTAAGCCCCAGTTAAGCAGATTTGGAAAATGTAAACCAACATCACCCTTCTCGTGTTTTTGTTTATAAAATAGTTATCTTTTCATAAAAATATGTGACTTATATTAACATGAAATACATTTTTCATTATTTTAAATGCAGTAATAAATATTTTAAGTGTCTATTTTAATTTATTCTCCAGGAAATGTACATAATTATTATCCATACAATTAAAATCTCTTTGAAGTCCCCAGTAATAATTGAGGGTGAATAGCACCTGAACTCAAAAGCTTGAGAGCCACCTCTGTAATGATATTCGCAAAAGTTAAAAATAAGCAAAAAAGCATATTTGCTTTATTTCTCTTCATTAAAATATCTTATACAATATAAAGTCTATTTTGTAAATATTTTTGTAACTCATATTGCATGCATTTTCAAATGTTTGTTTATCAGTACTTGTCTATTTAACACCCATGGTACAACTTAAATCATTTTGGATGCTATGAGAATAGAAGGAATATACTGATCCTCAATTTACTGATGATTTAGTAGAAGGACTTGAAATATAAGTAATTATTACAATGAAATTGTAGAAGGAACTGAAACACAACCTAAGGAACTTATAAAGCATTATCATTTATACCCATACCTATATATAAATAAGGATATACACATGGTAATATCCATGTGCACCATAATTTATAAGTTTGTAATCTATTCAGAGAAATACATAAAAATAACCTCCTATTAAATAATTTTTTAGGAAATAGATCCTTTAACTTTTAACATGTAAACTTCAAAGACATATTAATAGGTATTTTTCAAAATTTGTACAATAGATTTCGAAGTCTTCACTCAAGTTAGCACAAGGCAACAGAGGGGAGAGAGAAGATAATGAGTTTTGGAATCATAAAGACCCATATTGGAATTCAGTTCCAACATTTATTTAAATTTTGAGAAGATTTTTTATCTGTAATATAAGATGAGCTCCATAATCCCAAGGGAACCTAACACAAAATTGATACCACTGGTTACCAGTGACGAGTTTGGCTTCCTCACACATTGAAGTATAACATTAGAGAAGCATGCTGAGACAAGCATATGAAACAGGGCTTATTTAAAAAGGGGTAACATAAACTTCTCCCAGGAAGGAGAGGGGGCCATAGCTGGTATCCTGGTATCCCAAGAAGTCAGAGTGTCCTGCCTTTTTATATGTCTTAGACTTCCTTTGTTCTACTGCTCTCTTCCCCTTATCTCTTTCCATCCTTCATACATGACTAGGCCCAGGAGATGTTCAGGTGGGATGGCCAAAAGGTGACAAGCAGATGGGCAGGGGGAAAGGCCAGATGGAGCAGCCCAGGACGCACTAGTTAACAACTTTCGTAACTACCTGTAGGGAGGGACACTGCCTGGGACAGATTACCTTAGCAATAGGTTGGAGCAGGGCCAGGTTATCTTGATAAGGGTGGAGGAATGGCTCTGAAGCCATTTCAGTCCCTCAGGAGGCAGTCTCTTCTTCTAGGACTCACTCAAATCGGCCTCCTTAATCTGACCTGACTCAATTTACCTATCTATACTGACTGCCTGTTTAATTCTGGCTTCAAAATTGTGTACTTACTATACACTCAACAAATATTATTTCTCTTTGCTCAGAAAGAAATGATCATAAAAAAGAATAAAATGTAATGCTCAAGAAATGAGACTCTCTTTTTTTCTTTAAATTTAGAATTTAGTCTTATGGCTCCAGAAACACAGCTGTTTGAAACAAGCCAAAGAAATTCTTGTGATTTTAAAAAAAGGCATTTGCTATGTATGTTCCATAATAGACTGGCTACATCTGCAAGGCGGGGAAGACTACTTAGCAATTATAATAGTAAGGAGCATTAAAAGTGTCTAGCTTCCGGATGTAGCAGTATCTTCTTAGGAAATAGTGGCTCATTTTTATTCTTCATGAGTCACCACCTTTTGGGGCTTTATAAGCCATAGACAAATTATAACAAATTGCATTGGGTCTTAGTAACAATATCAAATGTGGATAGTTATTTTTTATTACACCTTTATTGGTATTTAATTCATATGTTATAAATAACCACTGTTATTGTGCAAATAAATAATTTTAACAAGTTTATAGAGTCATGGAATCATCACCACAGTTTTTAGTTGCATTGTATTTTTAAAGAAGGGTTTTGAGTATTTGATAGAACTCAACAGTGAAGTCATATGGCCTGAACTTTTCTTTGTGGTAAGACTTTTCATTACTAACTTAATATCTTCCTTTATTATAAGTCTAGAATTTCTGTTTCTTCTGTATTCAGTTTTGATAGTTTGGGTATCTCTAGAAATGTGTCCATTTTATCTAAGTCTTATACTTGTTATTGTAAAAATGTCTGTTCATAATATTTTCTTACAGTCCTTTTCTTTTTGCTTGGGTTATGATGATGTTCCCTTCTTAAATCTTGATTTGGATCATTTGTATCTTTTCAGTTTTTTCTTTTTTTTCCCCATATTTAATTTATTTATTTGTTCTATTTAGGTTTACATGATACCAGAGTGCACTTTGATTCATTGTACACAGATGGAAGGTAACATTTCATTGCTCTGGTTGTAAGTGATATAGAGTCGCAACATACATGCAGTCATACATAAAGCTAGGACTATTTTTGATGTGTCTACCAGAAGAGTGATACATGGTACCAGTTTTTTCAAAGAACCAACTTTTGTTTCATTGATCTTTCTCAGTTGTTTTTCTACATTTTATTAGTTTTTTTTATCTAAAGAACATTTATTTAGCTCCTACTTATTTTGTTTAGTTAGATCTTCTGGTTTCTTAAGTGGAAAGTTACATCATTGACTTGAGACTTCCTCTATTGCTGATACAATTTATAGCTATTTCTTTTCCTCTAAGCACTGTTTTACTATATTTTATGGATTTTATTTTCATTTTAATTCAGCTCAAAGCATTTTTTAAATCTCCTTTCTTCTTTTACTCATTTTTTATTCAGAAACATTTTAATTCCCATATGTCCAGGGATTTCTCCTCTTGCTATTCTTGACCTTAACTTCTATTGTGGTTACAGAACCTACTTTGTATGATTTCAGACATTTTAAATTTACTAAGATGTGTGTTATAACCTGGAATATACACTATCTCAGAGAATGTTCCAGTAATTTTCATTTCTTCCTGTCAGTTTGAGTTACCATCTAGGCACATTTCCTTTCAACCTGAAAGCTACCACCTGGAGCTACAACATCTCCTACTTTGTTTAACAGAGAATGTCTTGAATTTATCTTAATTTTCAGGGATATGAAATTCTTGATGAACAGTCTATTCCTCTTATTATTTCAAAAGTGACCCTCTGCTTTCTGGCTCCCATTGTTCCCAAAGAGCAGCTAACCAGACCTGAAGGCAGTCAGAAATGTTATGCTCCTTTCAAGATTGTGTCTTTTTCTTCAGCTTAGACATGATTGTGATGCATCTAGGTATGGATCTCTCTCTTTATTCATTGTAGTGAAGATTGGTTGAGTTTCTCAGATCTGCACATGAAAGTGTTTTCTTCAAATTGGAGAAGTTTTGCACTGTTATTTATTGAAATATATTTTTGTTGTCCCTTCCTCTCACTCTTCTAGTTCTATGATTTTACATGATTAATCAATTGATGTCTCTCTGGTTTCTGAGACTATTCATTTTTTTTTTTTTTTCATCTTTACTTCTGTTCATCAGGTTAGATCATTTTCTTTGGTCTGTCTTCAAATCTGCATATCCTTCTGTCTGCCACTTCAAATATGCTATTGAAAACACTAGGAATTTATTATTTTATTTGTACTTCATGACATCTCTTGTCTTCTTTTGCATAATTTTGTTCCTTGTTGAAGTTTTTTACTTTTGAACCATTGTTTTTATACTTTAAGTCTTTTAGCACAATTTTTAATTCTTTGAACATATAGATGATAGGAGCTTTAGGGTCTTTGTTTATGACACAAAGTATCTGGGGGCACTGAGAGATTATTTTATTTCATTGTTTGTTTTTCTTGAATATGGATCATATTTTCTTGTTTCTTTGCATGTATCATGTTTTTGTTGAAAATCAAATGTTTTGGATAATATATCAATCTATTACTGGATTTATAACTTCTCCCTAAGGAAAAATCTCTCCTCTGTTATAGGGAACCTGAGATGTCTACTCAGCATTTGTTTATATTATTATTATTATTACTACTACTACTTTTATTACTATCATCATCATCATCTTATTGTTATTATCGTTTTGTTCTTTTATTGTTAAACCCTATTCCACAAAGTTGGATCTGCATAGCTTAGTGGCTAGCCAGTTGGTCAGAAGTTCTACTCAGGTACCTTTAGCCTACCTTTGTTATACTTATGGACACACATTAAAAGTTGAAGATACATTGTAATGTAGTTCACATATACATGTTAATATAAATTGCCTAAAAATACATATTAATACATGCAACATCAGAAATTCTTCAGAAACAAAAATTTAATGACTTTTTATTATATTGTATTGATTTTATTTACTTCATTCTTTGATTGATACTTATAGTCTTCCCTGATTTACTACAATAAACAATGCCACAAATGCCATGATCTTTTCATTAAACTATATTACCGGAAATAAAGTCACTGAGTAAAAGGAAAAGATATTTTAGATGTTTTTAGACATCATATCAAATTTCTTACTAGAAACTTCTATCAGTTTGCACTTCCAAGCTAAGAAATTATTTTTCCTTCACTCTTATGGTAGATATTTAAAATGATATAGTTTTATGAAAAAAATTAACTTAGTTCAAGAGTCAAATTTTACATTCAGTGTTGTTTTAAGTATTATTTCTTTCAATAATTATCAAAATATTCTTTCCTATATTTAACAACTTAATTGCCTTTTTTTTTGGTAATGAGGGATTACTGTCATCCTAGGGGTATGGCAAGATCTGGACACCTAACACCTAGACAGATGAGATCAATAGCAATTTATCAGTCACAGATTCAGTTTGGGGGAGCAGGATACCATATGACACTGGGCAAGGTGAGATTGATATTTGGGAAGGGTGAACAACCAGGGGCTATGGGACAGGCAGGCTTTTTGAAATTGAAGTACCACTGGTTCCTGCAGGATATGACTGTCTTGGTTAAATAATTGTAAATAATTGCTCAGACTGACAGGAAATTGCAAGCTCCCCCCACCCCCCAACACACAAACGGGAGCTGTACCTGATCTGCTTGATGAAGAGGATTGTTTGGCTAGGGGGACCTTATCCATCAGAGCAGAGTGGGGAAGAGATCTTGTGGTTCAGCTCTTCTGATGTCACTAAACAATGAAGGTACACATAGTGTTATCTTCATTTTAGACCTTAGACCACAATTAGTTCTTTTTATTTCCTTTCAGTGACTTATCAATTTCATATGTGAGATAAAAGATTATTGTTACTTTGTTTTGCTTTGCTGTAATAGATTATATAAAAGGAACTACAATAAATAGTGTTAGAACCTAGGCCAGGTAGACAAATGAAGACCCTGAATTTAATTTAATAAGCACTATTAGCATCATTGCAATCATTGAAATTAAAACTCCTTTTATAAGAACTTTTTAAAAAGTGTATATTTACTTCAAATTTGAATTTCGAAGATAGTTTAATCATAATTTAAAAGAAACTTGTTTTTTTAAACTTTATTCACTTTTGTTTGAGGTTATGTTGCTGTTCTCAAATAGGGTATGTCAAGAAAAGAGGAACTGTAGCAAAAATAAAGTGAGCAACTACAAGTTCCTTGCACGATTTGGATGAATGTAGCTATTGCCCACTGAATATTTCTACAACATCATTTACATAAACATTTCATGAGAAAAATAACTTTTTTCAGGCCAGCCAACTCTTAGAATAGAAAGTTAAAAGACAATTGTGTCCCCTCCTCTGCTTCTTCTGTCAGCCCAAGATAAAGGATAGCGCCACCTGGAGGACTTTCATGTTCCATCCTCACTGCTGAGACTTCTGTGGAGCAGAAGGCACCCTACAAAGGGGACTGGACATCGCAATTTCTCTCTGACCACACAGATATACTTTTTCTCTCTTGTTACCTTAACAGTGCAATGGTATGTGACTCAAGTACTCATTGCAAGCCTTATTTTTGAAACAAATTAAGTAAAAGGCTATAGAAATAAAATGAGATTCAGGTTGAGTCTGTTCTGAAATCATAATTCATTCCAGGTAAATTTTGGTGAAACCTTGGATTCACTTCTTCAGTAACAAAGTTTTTCTTGTCAGGGCTACTTCCACAAAAACACTATTACTTTTCTTGACATCTGTCAGGACAAATATTGCTTGTACATTGTGTCCCAGCTAAGGAAGTGACATTGTAGTATTTAATCCAGCTGTAGGTGATTTAGCACACTTTTCTGTGCACTCAGTAAAATGAAATTAAAGTAATGAATAATTAATTCCAAAGGAGAATGAAGACATTCCAGCTACTTAACTTATAGAAAGGAGGATAAATGATAATGTTAATGTAAAATATAGGGGTATAATCATACAATTTGCATAAATTGATGTGGAGAAATGAGCAAGAAGAAATGGCATTCAAATAAAGAAGTAGGATTAGGGATCCTCTAGAATATTTTCTTGGCAATTAGAATGATGACCAGGAGGAAACAGAATAAACAAGGATGTGGGAGGAAAGAAAATATAATGAGCTCTAATCTTAGCTCTTTTGTATTCTGTGTGACCTATGGCAAGTTTCTAACCTTCCTTAGTCTCAGATGCTTTGTTCTGAAAATGGTATAGATAGTACCTAACTCAGAATGTTATAGAGATGGCTTAACATATAATGCAAACAGGTTACAGAATGTGTCTCACACAAGATAAAGTCTAGTAATGTTAGTTACTGTTTCCTGCCATCCATGAACATGTTACTCAAGAATTTAAGAAAAATCAAATAATACATTAAATATAAGTAATATTGGCACATTATAATTTTATATATATATGTATTTATTTATGAGGCACAAAGTAATGTTATGATAAATGTATCCAAGGAAGAATAGTTAAATCCAGGGCAATATTTAATAAAATAAAGTAAATAATGTCACAGTGTATAAACAGAATAAAAGTAAAATAATCCATCTGTTTGAAGTCATATTTTGATACATTTTAACAATTAAGAGGTTAGTAAATTTTATGTAATAGAAAATTAAATGAAAATAAATTTTAAAAGCAGTTCTCTTTTTGTTTAAGCATAATTTTAATGGAAAGTTTGAATATTCTTGCGCTAGTTATCTGATACCATGTAGCCCATTTCTTGTCCATTCCAGATAGTAGTGGTAAGAAAATAAGCAAAAATAGTTGTACTAAATAACTCTTCAGTGAAAAAAATATTCCCTAATAGATATTGGAAAGTAGAAACTCTTAAAATATTTCAAATACCTCCTTCACCAATAGCAAAATTAATTGTGATGGGAACAATTTCAACCTGTAGTATAAAAATAGTCTGGACACCTAGATTTTACATATATACCCCTAAATTGATGCAGCTAACTTAGTACTTTTCTCCATAAAACAGTTTCTCAATTCTCCCCCAAAATAGTGGTTATCAAAATAATTATATTACCAGTCATGTACACATATTGTTTATTATATTGCATACCAAGATATTTAAATATAAAGCCATCTACTTATTCACGTGTATACAATGCTAAAAGCCATAATAAAAAATACATAATAGTTACCTCTTTATAATGTTTGATAAAGATGAGCATAGAATAAAAATATATGTAGCAATAGAAAAATAGAAATTATACTGACCAAAAAAATCTTTCCCAACTAATCAGTTGCAGCTACAGATTAAACTTGGTGGTATAACTTGTGGGCAGCCTGGGCCAGAAATACTTTCTTTTGTCTTGACTGACAGATGGGGACTCAAATACCTTTCATTGACATCTTATCAGTTTCTCCTTTTAATGATTCAATGGCACCCTCTCTCATCACCCTTTCTCTACAATTGATGGGGGAAAGTAGAGACTGAGAGTGCTGCTGTCAAACTGATTCCTTAAGACTCCAAACCAGGTGGACTGGCATTCACCAGACAGAAGATAACAGCTAAGTCCCTCAGGTATAATAAAAGTATGAATTCTGCTCCAGCTTTCCAGTAAATTAGCTGTGCTATCTTGAGTATTAAGTTCCCCAAACCTCACCCTTTCATGTGTAAAATATAAAGTTTTTTTTTCCTGGTCAGTGTTTTCATTTATTTTAAGAGCTAATGAAATAATATAATTTTAAAAGCATTTTCTAAGAATAGAATATAATGCATATATTTTTAACATTTTTTATTGATGCATTAGTCTCACTCAGAGAGAAAAAGGCTTCAGTATTCATCTATTAATTATTCATTTAAGCACGTATTTAGTGCAGTCTATGTAATATGTAATTACTATAAACATTCCAGAACACTAACATTGCAGAACTGAGACAACAGAGTCCTTCTTTTTTCCTCATGAAGGTCAAAATTGTCTCCTCATGACCTATTTTTCCTTTCATCCCTATACTCATGATATTAGTCACTGTTTTCACTACTATAAGCATAAATATCATGCAGGTTTTGCTACTGAGGTAATGTTCACATATGTGTTTAAGTTTTCTATCACTGCATAACAAATTTATGGCTCAAAACAATCACATTGAGTATTGCATAGTTTTCATGGGTCAAGAATCCAGGCATGGCTTAACTGAGTGCCCGAGTTGTGTTCTCATAAAGTTGCAATTAGTGCATTAGCCAGGTTATGTTCCTTCTGGAGGTTCGGGGTCCTCTTTCAAGCTGATGTAGTTGTTGTAGGACTGAATTTATGACTTTTAGCTGACTTCAGCTGGGACCACTCTCAGCATCTAGAGGCTTTCCTCATTCCCTTGCCACATGGCCCTCTCTTAAGGCTTCTCAAGCTTGGCAACCTACTTCTTGAAGACCAGCAGGAGAATCTCTTCTTCTAATCTTCTAAGCCTTTCATAATATCCAGTAATCATGGTATTGAGTTTCCATCACTGTCACTAGATTCTATTGAATAGAAGGAAGTCACAAGGTCTAGCTGCACTCTAAGGGAGGAGATTATATGGAAAATGGCTCATTGGTAATCTTGATAGAGTATATCTGCCACAATCCCATATTATATCCAAAAGTATAAAAAGAGCGTAGTATTCAATTTTGAATTAGAGTAGTATTTTCCTCCTCCTCCTGTTTTCTGTAATTAAAACTGATATTTATTTTGTAGGGTATATCCTAGCTTTGCGCTAATGTAAATTTATTTTATTTCCAGTGACATTATAAGATTACATAAATATCTCCCAATAAAACCATTTTCTTAAACAGACATCATGAATGACCCCACCCCAGCCATGTCCTATCATCAGTGAGATTAATATCTAAATCTAATCTGATGCCAATACATTAATTCAGTACAATTCAATATTAAGGCATACCTATAAACTGACCATATTTTTTAAGAGGGTCATCCAATTTCATATCAGCAATAATTTTGTCCTAGACCCTAAGAACTGCTAAATGGAACAAATTTATTTTGTTTCCTCTTATAGAAGTATCAGGCAAATCCTTCAGATTTGGTCTTTATGGTTGTAATTTTGCAGTTGCATTAGGCAAAGTAAAATGAAGAAAAAAGAAAATGTATGTCATTGCAGAAATGAATGTATTTATGAATGTGACAATGTGAAAAAAAATTTGTGAGAATTGTTTCTGAAGTATATCTAGAAGAAAATCCTATTATTTTAAGTAAAATTATTATAGCAGCACACTCATCATCTGTCATTTCAAAAAATGTTCAGTGAAATCAGAATACCAATGTCCTCTGTTATGTATTTTCACTTGTCTTCTAAATATCCCATTCCAATGGTCCTTTCAGTCATGTGATGTGCTAACTTGGATGTGGATATCCTTTTGTATACTCTTAGATTACAACATTACATATTTGCCTTACTATTATTTATATTATATTACAAAATGCAAGTATAAATTTAAGTACATAAAAATATGAGATGAAATGTTCTTTTCAAACCCTTCAAAGAATAAAATATAAATTTTTTTTTAATCAGGAAATGAACCCAGGGGCGCTTAACCACTGGACCACATCACCAGCCCTGTGTTTGAAAGTTTTTATTTTGAAAAGGGTCTTACTAAGTTGC
Source organism: Geosciurus inauris (assembly GCA_004024805.1). Lineage (NCBI taxonomy): Eukaryota > Metazoa > Chordata > Mammalia > Rodentia > Sciuridae > Geosciurus > Geosciurus inauris. Next base: position 90,612 of record PVHX01005417.1, on the reverse strand, counting down.
TTAGGGCTGTGCCAAATGCTAAGACCACCTTTGAACTTGGTCCTCCTGCCTCAGCCTCCCAAACCTCAGGGATTATAGGCCTGCACCACTGCACCTAGCTAAAAATGCTTTTCATGCATATGGATATATATTTAAAACTAAGAGGAAATAGCTAGGCTTGGCACTGGTGTGTTTCCATTTTGATACTCCTGAAAACTATCAAGTCTGAATTGTTATTAAGTTAATTGATACTGTTATGTCTGTAGAAATGGTATTCCTATAGTTGGCAAAATATTACTGGAAAAAAAAGGAAAAAGGTGAAATATTCCTTAGTTCTCTGTGTTCCAGTGTTGATGAACAAATTAGAGCATGTCATTGGACACAAGAGGAAATTATTAAACATGTTTAATATAATTTAGTTAATTTTTGTAAATATTCACACTGATAATTTATAACAAATTTGTAGGTGAAAGAACATGAAAATAAACTTTCATAGCCTTAGGAGTATAATTAACATTTAAACTACAAAAACATAGGTTTAATTGAACCATCCCTTGAACACTTTTCCACTATCCTTGGTACTTCATTCACATTAATATTAGTACAGCCAGTCTGTTATCACTTTTTTCCAACTAAAGAAAATATGCAATTTATTTTCATTGTATAACTTTATTATGAATTATATATATATGTGTGTGTATATTTATATTTAGTTTTGGTACCAGATATTGAACTCAGGGGTACTTGACCACTGAGCTACAACTCCAGCCCTATTTTGTGTTTTACGTAGAGTCAGGGTCTCACTGAGTTGCTTAGTGCCTCACTGTTGCTGAGGCTGGCTTTGAACTTGCGATTCTCCTGTCTCAGCCTCCCAAAGTGTAATAAATATATTTTGTTTACCTACTACTATTCCATGTGATAGATTATATTTACTTATATAAATTTTGCTTCTCCTTGAGGCTTAGATGTATTATATAATAATTTTTAAATAAGTACTTTATGTCAAAGCTTAAAGCTCTAATTATGACTTCATATTTTCATATATCATTTCAATGATGAAAATAGAAACATTATTTTTGATACAATAAAAAACAAATCTTAATGTCACATAAAATTCAATTTTAAATATAAACTTAAATGGAAATTAAAAGATTTTCCTTAAATATGCTCATATTTTTATGGCATTTTAAAAATGAGTTCACTAACCTAATCCCATAGTGTATTCATCAAATACTTACAAATTGAGATTTTAAAAAGCTAATGCTCCTTGATATTTATCCAAAAGCACTAAAATCAGCATACTATAGTGCTACCTGCATACCAATGTTTAGAGCAGCACAATTCACAATAGCCAAGTTACAGACCCAATTTAGGAGTCCATCAGCTGTCAAATGGATAAAGAAAATATGGTATATGTGCACAATGGAGTTTTTCTCAACCATAAAGAAGAATGAAATTATGTCATTTGTTAGTAAGTGGATGGAACTGGAGAATATCATGCTAAGTGAAATAAGCCAGACTAAGAAAGCCAGGGGTCAAATGTTTTCTCTCACATGTGGAAACTTGAGAGAAAAAAGGAATAAAAAGAGATCTAAAAAAAAAAAAAAGAAGAAGAAGAAGGGAGACCAATAGGGTCAAGGAAGGGGATTGAGAGGGAAGGAGGAGAGGAGCGCATTGAGAAGTACTAGGAAATTAAATTTAACAAATTATTCTATGTATGTGTATGAATATATCACAATGAATCCTCCTCGTGTATATAATCATTGTGTACTAATTAAAATAATAATTATAATAATTGGAGATCAGTAGAGTAAAACAAGCAGATTAAGGAGAAAGGAGGGAAAGGAAAGGAAAGGTACTATGCAATGAGATTGATCAAATTATGTACATATATAAATATGCCATAATGAATCTCACTATTATGTATAATTATAATGGACCAATTAAAAAACAAATAATAACTAGTAATGTATTTAACTTACAATTCTAAATTTAGAAGTAATATATTTTTTTTGGTACTGGGAATTGAACTCAGGGGTACTGGAGCACTGAGCCACATCCCCAGCCCTATTTTGTGTTTCATGTAGAGACAGGATCTCACTGAGTTGCTTAGCACCTCGCTGTTGCTGAGGCTGGCTTTGAACTCGCGATTCTCCTGTCTCAGCCTTCCTAAGTGCTGGGATTATAGGTGTGTGCTACTGCACCCGGCTTAGAAGTAATATTTTTTCTTCATGTTTTGGTACTTTTATCATTGGACTTCTCTGTTCTACAAATATTATATTCCCAACATGCTTTAAATATTTTCTGAATTTGAAATTACCCCATAAGACTTCCTTAACCAAAGCTATGCTTATATGTGGTGAAATTGTATTATCCTTTGATTTTCTTTTCTTTATTAAAGCATTTATGTTCTCTACCATAATATGAAGTCAGAATAAGACCAATGCATTTTATGGCATCTGAGGAGACATTTTATCAATGTTTCTAAGTGGAACACAAGCAAAAGAGGCAAAGGAGATTTTGCTGATAAAAATTTGTTAAATAAATATTAGTTGTCAAGAGCCATTTAGTTCTAACCATTTCACATCAAAATTAATGTTGCTTCTTGTATTTACCAAAACTTAGGTTGGCATTCTGCTTTCTAGATTTGAAGAGTGATATTAAATTTTATGAAAATATTTTGTCTGTGTTTAATATATAAAATAACAAAATACAGCTATAGAAGTATAAAGTCAAAATGACAAAATTTAAATTCTCATAATTTATATAATTTATCATATTTAAAATATCCAAATTGTACAAGCAGCTACTGTAAAACTACCAAAAGCTATTATCTTTCTTAAGCTTTCTTATTGTCTACCATGCTATTCTTATGCAAATTTTTAACATTTTTACACAACTTTACTGTTTATATGAAAAAACTGCAGGAACATCAGTAAGAGTTAACAGTAATTTTTGAAAATTGATTATGTACCTGAAATTCCTTCCATGTATATAATCTTATTTTTTACAGTATTGTCATGATTATGTTTTATTCCATTCTATCATCCACCTTGAAGTCTATAAAGTATATTTTATAATATTTTGAATACTTGATTTCACTATGTGAAGTTTTATTTCACCATGTTAAACAATTATTATCTATTCTACTTTATCAATATGGATATTGTTCTGGTTTCCTGTCACTGATCCTACCACAGGTTTCTAGAATGTGTTCAGTCGCTAAAAAGCATACAGCTCTAAGGAGCAATGACTTAACCCTCAAGTGACTGTTATCTTCAGAATGAGGCTATAACCAAATTGTAAATTAGTCACTTCTACTGATTATAGATTTCAAAATTTTACAACTAATCTTTTAGCTATACCTTTAAAAGAGATGATAATCTTAGATCTGAGACTTCTTAGTATATAGTTGTACCACATATCATATAGTGCTAAAACTATTTTTACATACTACCTTTGCATTCTAAATTTTAGGTTTAAAAGGTATATGTAAGGCCAGTGCCCTGAGCTCCTTCCTCTGCTATAATCTACATAAAAATATGTTATATTAGAAATTTTAACAATGTGATCTTAAACATATCCCTATAAGCTAAAAATATATCTTGTGAATCACCCTTGAGTTCTTAGACTGACCAAGTCTTAAAATTGATATTGATATGCTAACTACATTAGAAATCTAATATCCATGTGAAGTTTTATGCAATCTTGAACAAATAACAGATTACAGTTGTGAGTGATTCAGCCACGGAAAGCAAAATGTCAGTTGTGAACATACTTTAGTCCTAAAGATAAATAAAGGAATAACCTTTTGTTATTGGAAGTAATTTGAAAATACTTATTTTGTAATTTCTAAAATATCCTTAGTACATTGAAAAAATCAGATCAAATTAATTGAGTGAATTCTGGCTAAATTCTTTACATTCCTCTAAAGTTATACTATAGATTCAGTCCTGGTGAGTCCTTAAATTCTAATATCTAAGAACTCATTTGTCTTTACCCAAACTTAGCTGAGGAGTAAGTCACTTAGTAGAACACATTCATACAGTTGTGTTAAATCTATATTACAAATTAATTTCTGCTAAGAACAGTACTACTAGACCAAGAAACATGCAGCAGAAAATCTCCACAGGTTGGGTAAGAAGAGCTTAACTATGAAATCTAATATAGAGCATGTATTATTAATTATTTAGCTAATTTAGAAAAAATACATAGAGCATAATAGTTTAACTATGAACTTTAATATAGAGCATTTAGTAATATATAGTCAACTTTTTTGATTTTCACTTTTTTCTTTTCTTTTCTTTTTTTATTCTAAATCTTCTGAATACCTATACTGTTTCAGAAACAGAGAGAGGAAACAAGGGATAGGGAATGAGAGGAAGAGAGAGGTAGAAAAAGGAGAGAGGAAGAGAGAGAAAAGAAAAGATGGAGGGAGGGAAGAAATTATTTGGAATCATCACAATTGAGAATAAGAAATATTTTAGCAGAATATATCCTTGTTTTTCAAGTGACAGGACGGTTCCATAATTCAATGTTAGTGGTGGCTGAATGTTTAAAATGTATAGATGCTGGCTGTAGCATTGTTTTTAAGCGTGAAGTAGAAAAGGAACAGAATTTAAAGAAGCAATTGCCTTTAAAATTTTAATCTGAAAGAATTTGAAAATAGTACTTCAATCACTGAATGAATGAATTTCAGTGAATTTCAATTTAAAGAAATAGTTTATTGTACCTTCATTAAAGATGAAGAATTCTTCTTTCCTTTAGTTCCCTTTTTTGTTAAAATATTTTTGGCATTTACAATGAAAATGAATGTGGTACTATGTACCCTCACTAGTTTTTAGCTAATTTAGAAAAAATACATACATTTAAAACATCAACAGTCTTTGCCTATCTCAATTAGGTTTCTCATAATCATTATTTTCTATCTTCATTCCATTTGGCTAATGATAGATAAACCTGTCCTGTGCAGTAAGAAATAGTTAACTAAGTTGGTCATCAATCAAGAACAATTTTATTATGCCACAAGCAATGTACATTGATGAGTGAAGACTGAGGGTGAATAATAATTCACAGGTTATCATGTTTTCACATTATCAGTTGAGGTCTTTTGTATGCTCGGATTGTCCGTTCAATTTACGATAGCCATTACTGCCTTTCTGTGAGTAAGATGTTCCTTAGTTTCATAGGTGAATACTCAGAGTTTCTTACACTGAGAATATCCTTTTATAAAATGTTTATAGTATATCTGGTTAAAAACTGGCCATGCCTTAGTATATGAAATTGAAGTTAGAATAATGTACTTTTGTTGCTGATGTTATGCTTAGCTTCCTGGTACCAGATTCGGTTTTTGTGTACTCTAAAACTATGATAAATGTAGTCTCTTGAATTATTACTAATTTGCTGATTCTTCAATACAGGTAATGGACTAGGAATCAAAATTGTAGGTGGGAAAGAAATCCCTGGACATGGTGGAGAAATTGGAGCCTATATTGCCAAAATTCTTCCTGGGGGAGGTGCAGAACAGACAGGGAAACTCATGGAAGGTAAGAATAAGAGATTTTGAAACAAAGAAAAATGAATGCACTCATATTAAATACCTTTTAGTTTAATATGAGAATTTTCTCTTTCATTACTGTGTGGTAAGCCTCTGTCTTATGGTAAACTGTGAAATCCTGGTATAGCAATATGAAAGAAATTATGTCCACAAGCATATTCATTTTATTTTCAATTACATTGTCCTTTTGGCAGTTGGTTAGCTACAGGATTGTGTTGTTTAAAAGACACTAATGAGCCAAGAGTTTTCCTAACTGGACAAATTTCGTTTTAAAAAAACAGTTTGGTCATCTCTAATAATGTTTCATAAATAAAAGAAAAATTATATCGAAAGCAGAGCTATGAAGATTCAAAAGATGATTCAGTACAAGCAAAGATCAGTTCATCAAACTACAGACAGTCCACAAGTCACATCCATCTGCCACCTGTTTTTGTAAACAATCTTTTAGAACACAGGCAGGATCATTAATTCTCATGTGGAACCTGTATAATTTCCTGCTACAGTAGCAGGACAGCATCCATGGCAGAGACCACGTGATTTGCAATGTCTAAAATATTTACTTTTTTGGCCCTTCACAATAAAGTTTTCTAACCCCCTGCTTGGTATTGTCTTCTTTTACGTGATACTCACCTCATTACACTATAAGTGCTTTAAAGTAATAACTTAATAGATGTAATCAGTGGTCAAAAAATATGTATTACATCTTTTCTGTTCAGTACAGTATTACAACTGAATCCTCAAAATGCATAATGATAATTTTCAATTGTCAATCATACAGTCATTCACATATTCCAAATTCTCTATACACACACACATACACACAGATAGTTGTATATATGTTTGTGTATGTGTATATCTTGTGAGCTTCCAGCAATATTTATAGTGATATTATTTACAGTGAACATTGTTTAACATAAAGTATATATAACCTTCTTATTTTTATTCTAAATAAAATGCTCATTTGGAAAAATGCATTTATCCGTCATTTCATGGTTTACCTTTTGTTATTGTTACTTAAAACCTTTAACTATACTAAAAATGACCCACTTTTTAAGCCAAATATTTTGGAACATACCAAAAATATCTTTGAATATTTTGATAAATTATGAAAATAAACTAACTGGAGGCAGTATTTGTTCTTCAATGTTGTGCCGCAGGAATCTTGATCCAACTCATTAAAATATGCTATATACATTCCTTCCCAACATCAAATTTATTAGCATAATGTTGGTAGCTTTAGTTGGTTATGAAGGAAATATTATGCTGTTATAATAGGCAAATTTTATAAATTTGGCCTTTTTTGTTTGTATCGTTTGTTTGCTTGCTTGTCTTCAGAATGCCACTTTAGCAGTACATCAACAGATATGTAACTAAAAGCATATTACCAAAAATATTTTAATGATATTCATAAAACAGGAAAATTAGAAGAACTAGTCAGATAGCTAATAAAGGAAAGACTGTATGAATCAAGAAATAATGATTATCAGAAAAACACTGGGACTGCATGAATTTTCTATAACTATAATTTTTCAGGGCTAACACTACTCTTTAGGTGTTACAGTCTAGGATAATGAATTCAGACCCATTTTCCAAGATAGGAATGATGGGATCACTTTCACATAGTAGACTCCAGAAGGAAAATGAATATTCAGTTTTTATTTTTAAACGAAAGTTGTGATACTAACTGATATTATTTTGAAAAAATACTTCGTGATCTACAGATAAAATTTCATAGCTTTCTATGAATTAAAATACCATGGGAATAAGTAAATGCTACAAACTTAGGTTGATTTTAAAAGTATCAACACAGCATACTGTGATGAAGTGATACTCTGCACTTGTTAGACTATGTGGCATTTTCAAGATTCAGAAGTTTAATTTAAAAATAAACATAATACAACTCATTCAAGAAAGCAAATTAAAGTTGACCTAAAATTATTTTTGTGATTTTTAAAGATGGAAGACTATTACTAATCTCTTCATTTCTTATTTTTAAAGTAGTAGTTTTGTAATTTATCTGATTTATTTAAATGGGAAGTCATTAAAAACTGTGTGCATATGATATATTTAATTTGTATTAATTATTTTATTTAGGCATTCTCTCCAAGTTTTGTTCCAGTGCTAATTCAGGATTTTCTATGAGCACAGATCTTCTGGTTAGAGTGCGGTTTTTATATAACCCACATCCATAATTTGTTATTTATGATTTCCATCTTGATTTTATTTACTCCTAAACCATAGATACTTAATAAAACACTTGGTAATATTTCTATTAAATTCATGATGCTGTCTTAACTGTTGATATTTCAATACTGTTTTATGTTAAAAATTTGGTGCAATATTTAATTTAACTTGTGATAAATTGTACCCTTTCTGGATAGCACAAAGGCTATACCTGTGTTCTGTGCCACCAGGCTATAATAGTAAATGTTCATTCCTTTTATATACAAAGATTACCTAGGTAGAAGGCCACCACCTTATAAATGCCACCTGCATAAATGCAAAAGCATTTATCCTTGTTAAGATTATATATTTTCTGGTGTTTTGTGTGTGTGTTTATGTGTGTGTTTTGTTTTTAGTTTATACATTATATCCTGAGAGCTTAGGACCTGCCACCTCAAACCTTGATAGCTTTTGCAAACATTTCAAAGCAGTAGATTGGTTGAGATATAATCCTGGTTTTTATACTTGATGGGAAGAATTGCTATAATACCAACTTTTTATCAATGGAGGTTTTGTTTTCATTTTATAAATTAATTTCATGATCAGTAATTTTTAAAAATGTATTTGTTGAAGGAAATCAAGGTGATTAATGTTCCATCTTTTGAATTTAATTCTTTCCTGGGGAAAAATCTTACATATATGAACAGATACATAGAAAATTTTTTATCTGCATGATGAATTCCAGATAAACTTAAGGATTAATGATCTCTTCCAAGTATATCTTTGCTTTCTGTATTTTTAATACAAAAATGTATCAACAGAGCCCTTAAAAGTTGAATATTTCTTCCAAATGATTTAAAATATAGATGACAATTTGGTTAGCCACCAAATTCTTAAACTGTACTTCTTTATACCCCAAACTACAAAGCTGTTATCAGAAGAGTTTGATGGATCTAAGGCTTCTTGTGAGTTTGCTCATCTCTCCTATAAAGACTCATCAGGTTCTGACCTTCTAGCACTTTTCTACAACACTTCATGGCATGAATTTTGATTATGTTGACTTTGGTGAAAGCAATAATATTTTCAAAATTTCTTTCTTTTTTTTCTCTGATTTATCCATTTAAGTCATACCAATTATATATGTTTTCTAATGCTCATAAGCTCTTTTCTGAATGTACTTGCTTATTTTTAAATGACAAAAGAATTCCTGGTATTTTTTCTGAGTTAGTACTCCCATTGGTTGTTTGAAAAAAGATTTGATTTAATCTTTTTTGAAAACACTTTCTGAACAAGGTAATTCATCTTATTTAATAATAGAGGAGAATGTTGGGTTTAAGAATGCTGAAAATTGTGAATACATTTTATTGCAAAATTATTAGGATTTACTCCAGAAAAAAGATGAGCTATGGCTGGGGACTTAACTATAAATCTAATTAAGTTTCTAAAGTACTATTTCTTGCTATTTGCTTTAGGATTAAGCATTTCAATAATTTTAGACCAACAATGCTGACTTTTAAAATGCTTACCAATGTTTTTTCCCATTTTGATCTCTCCCCATATTGATATCACTTTCTGAACTAATTTAGACATCTAAAAGGATACTTAAATATATGGACTTTGAAAGTTTATTTAAAACTTTTCATTTTTGTTTTAAATCATTATTCTTAAACAAATTATTATAAAACATTTATATCACAATATCAATACTAAGTTCCGTATAATCACCTTACCTAATGGGTTCAAAAATCGATGTCTCCTCTGTTACAAATTTTCTTTTCTGTACTCAATATCATTGAAATCTTAGAAAAATTTGGATTTGGAACATTCATAATACAATTGTCAATACCTCAGGCTTGGTTCTTTTAATCTGATCAATTCTTCTCTGTGTCCTATAAACTCTGTGCACACATCTATTATATCCTGTAACACTGCAATTTTTTTTTCTGCATATTCAGTGTCCAGCCTGGTGAGTGAACTAATACAACAAGAGTCCAGGCAATGTATGAAGAAATGTGATAACAAACTCATTTTCAGTCACAAAAATTGGATAGTTATTAAAATGCAGCTCCTCACAGGTTTAGTGAGGCAAATAAAGTGACATGTTGTAAAGAACCATGAACATTTATAGCATCATCAATAGTTTGTAATATAACTTTTGATTATCTTTTCAGAAAAGATGAAGAAAATGCAAAGTATTTCCTCTGGGCATACATTCTCGCAACTTTGAGCTTTACCGCTCATAAATTTTCATAAATTAACTCTAAGTGTGTTTGCTTTTGTTTTTCCTTAGTGTTTTTCTTTGCTGTGAAATTTAATTCAGATCTCAGGGGTGGATTGGGGATTGGATTGTTACTGACAAAATTGAGTGCTCCAATCTGGAAAACGCAGTGCTGATTTTCTGTGCAGTGACTGAGTATGAGATTTTTCTCTGGCAGATTTTCACCTCATAAGCTCTAAAACAATGTGGTTGTGAAAAGGTGAAGGGCAAAAAAGAGAAGAGTTTTACATTTCAAGTTAAAAATCTCAACTCAAAATAGTAAGTTCTAAGGTGGAATAATTTGATGCCTTACACATTTGTTTTGGATTCATTTGCACTTAAATGGCAAGCATGTTTTGCTCTCAGTCTTATACATTTTTACTGAAACAACTCAATGGTTAATTTTTCATTACATAGTAACCACAGAAAGTCAGGGTGTGACCTTGACCAGTGGGGAGCTGAATAACATCATGCTAAGTACACCAGATTCAGAAAATCAAGAGTCTAAGGTTTTCTCTTTTATGGGGAAGCTAGAGCAAAATAAGGAGGAAAGGGAAAAAAATAGAAGAGAGATCAGTGGAATAGAGGAAAGGTATTCAGGGAAGGGAGGAGGGCTGGGGAAAAGGGAGGAACTGCAGAATGAAATTGACCAAATTATCCTATGTACATATAAAAATATACCACAGTGAATTTCAACTGTATGTATAACTATAAACGCACCAATTAAAAATAATAAATGTTATAAAATGGCCACGATTTTTATGTCTGTACTCCTCCCCAATAAGGAAAATGATCTTACCACATTTAAACAGTTTGTTGCTACTTTGTACTCATCTCATCTATTAAGATGCCCAGCACAACATCTCCCAAATATGACTCCTTCTCTGATGAGAAGGGGATGTTTTGCAAGGAGGAGTGCCTCTTAGCAGCCATAGTTTGATGTATGCAATTTAACACACTTAATGGGGCACTGGCCTATTTTAATTACAAATGTTTGAGTGTCAATGGACAATAGTCATATGCCCAACATACTATATTGCACTCTTAACATTTGACCTTACATATTTTGTATTTTAATGAAATAAGTACATATAAATGAGATAAAGCCTCCTGTAGCCACCTCTCCACTCATAAATGTACTACTGCCCCAGAATAAACCACCAGACTTAATTTCGGAGTCACATTTTTGCTTGCTTTTCTTCAGTGTTATAAATGTATCCATAACCATATATGATTCATTTAATAATATCTTATGGTACATATCTTTGTGCCATCTTTTTATGGTCACGTGAAATTTTTGAGATTTATCCAAACCAAAGGTACATTTTCATTTATTTTAAGTACTGGGCAGAATTGCGTTATCCAACAACTGAGTAGAATTCTTATCATTGTATGTTACTACTACAGTTTAAAAATTTTGTTTGTTTACATTTTATTTTACTCTTTGCAAAAATGCTACATTTATTTTAAGTAATCAGTCTCCTAGTACACATGTCCAGGAGCATCTGCTAAAATTTAAGTCAAATTCTGTGTTATAATGACTGTCAATACTGATAGATAACATAGGAGAAGGTCATTTTGGCTACTTCAACTATAGTAAATTTTCCAAATTTCTCTCTAAAGTGTTGTACTCTCTTGTACATTCGTTGGTAGCAATTTGGTATTCTTGTTTCTCTAAATCCTTGTTCTATTTTCCCTAAATTTCCTTTTTTAATTTTTTTGTTCTAATTAGTTATATACAACAGTAGAATGCATTTTGACACATCATACATAACTAGAGTACAACTTCTCATTTTTCTAGTTGCACATGATGTAGAGTTTCACAGGTCATGTAATCATATATGCACATAGGGTAATAATGTATGATTCATTCTACTATCATTCCTACCCCAAGTCTACTTCCCCTCTGTTTACTCTCTTCTGTCTAATCCAAAGTACCTCCATTCTTCCCTAGCCCCACCTCCTTATTGTGAATTAGCATATGCATATCAGAGAAAATATTTTGCCTTTTGTTCTTTGGAATTGCCTTATTTCATTTAGCATGATATTCTCCAACTCCATCCATTTACCTGCAAATGCCATAATTTCATTCTTATTTAAGGCTGAGTAATATTCCATTGTGTGTGTGTGTGTGTGTGTGTGTGTGTGTGTGTGTGTGTATCACATTTTATTTATTCATTCAACTGTTGAAGGGCACCTAGGTTGGTTCCATAGTTTAGATATTGTGAATTGAGCTTCTATAAATATTGACGTGGCTATGTCACTGTAGTATGTTGATTTTAAGTCCTTTGGGTTTAACTTGAGGAGTGGGATAACTGGATCAAATGGTGGTTCCATTCCAAGTTTTCTGAGGAATCTGTACTGCTTTCTAGAGTGGTTGCACCAATTTGCAGTCCCACCAGCAATGTGTGAGTGTCCCTTTCTCCCCACATCCTCACCAACACTTATCGTTCCTTGTGTTCTTGATAATTGCCATTCTGACTGGAGGGAGATGGAATCTCAGTGTAATTTTGATTTGTATTTCTCTATTTACTAGAGCTGTTGAACGCTTTTTCATTTATTTGTTATTGATTTATATTTCTTTTTTAGAAAAGTATCTGTTCAGTTCCTTAGCCAATTTACTGATTTGAGTTATTTGTGGGGTTTTTTGGTGTTAAGTTTTTTTTTAGTTCTTTATATATCCTGGTGATTAATGTTGTATATGAGGTGCATGTGGGAAAGATTTTTTTCTCATTCTGTAGGCTCTTTCTTCATATTATTGATTGAGAAGCAGCTTTTTAGTTGGATTCCATCCCATTTATTGATTCTTGATTTTACTTCTGGTGCTTTAAGTGTCTTGTTAGGGGCTGGAGTTGTGGTTCAGTGGTAGAGCACTTGCCTAGCACTTCTGAGGCACTGGGTTTGATCCTCAGCACCACATAAAAATAAATAAAAAAAATAAAGGTATTTCTTCCATTTGCAACTAAAAATATTCTTAAGAAAAAGTTTTGCTAAGAAAGTCAGATCCTAAGCCTACATGGTGGAAATTTGAACTTACATTTTATTCTATTATGTGCAGGGTCTCTGTTCTAATGCGTAAGACCTTGATCCACTTTGAGTTGGTTTTTGTGCAGGGTAAGAGATAGGGGTTTAATATCATTTTGCTGCATATGGATTCCCAGTTTTCCCAGCACCATTTGCTGAAAAGGCCATCTTTTCTCCATTGTATGTTTTTGGCACCTTTGTCTAGGATAAGATAACAGTATTATGTGGGGTTTTCTCTCTATGTTCTATTCTGTACCATTGGTCTATTTTGGTATCTGTATCTATTTTGGTATCTATTCTGTACCATTGGTATCTGTTTTGGTGCCAATGTCATGTCATTTTTGTTACCTAAACATTGTAAAAGCTATATATGCTAAATCCAAGGCCAACATCATGTGGCTTATTTTTTGAATTTCTTTCTTTGAATTTTAATAGGATCAGATTTGTCTTTTTGTTGTATTAAGTTTTGCAAATTAATGTTTCATGCTCTAAAGTCTTAAAAATGTTATTCTCCATTGTCTTCTAACAATTATAAAACCATATGATTCATGAACATCTATAGAATTCATGAACATAGAATTAAGTTAGTTCTAGTTTATCTGTGATTTGGAGTAGAAACTTATAGTTTTGTTTTCCTTCTCAATATGGACAGGCAATTTTTCATGCACCAGTTTTTGAACAGTGCCTTATTACTCTGAGTGATCTACAATGCTGTATATCATACAACACTGAATTTTTTGCACTTGTATGGTTCTTTTCTGAGTTTCAGATTCCATGATACTGATCTACTTTCCACCCCTACAATAATATCACATTTTAAGTCCTGACATGTTATAGAAAAATAAACTATTTTGTTATTCTTTAAAATATTCTTGGAACAATTCTTAATCTTGATCTTGCATATAAATTCTAAAATCAGCTTGTTCATTTTCATGACCATCTCTGTGGAGACTTGATAGTTACTATACAGAATGTATATATTATTATGGAAAAATATGCTTCTTACATTATAGTCCTATATATTTGAGCCTTCAAAATATTGACAGTGCAGAGTTTTGCTTTACCTGGAGATTTAGTCATTGTATTCTAAATTAATACAATAAAGTAAGGTAGGACATTAAGAATGCTAAAAATAAAAAAAACACATAGCAATTAACATTAATTTGTATTTTTCTATGCCAGCTCATAACAACATTATTAACAGGCAGAATAGAAAATATTAATAAAATAGAAATTTATTTGGAAACTATAGTGGATAAATCTAGTAATTTATGTGCATATCCTTAGTTCTAAGCTTTATTTTATCACTAGATTTCTTGTTCTCCAAATAAATTTTATCCTATTTTTTGTATCATAACATATTGTGAAATACACTACTTAAATGATAGTTTTATAATTTCAACAATATTCATAAGAAAAAAATTAATAAGGACTTAAAATATCTGTCATTCTACTAACTAGAAACAATTGTGTACATTGATAGTTGTTCAAAAGTTAATTTAGTAAAATCTTTTGAAGATGATATCTACACTATTATGATGGATAAATTTTTGGAAAATTTTTGAAAGTTGGAACTAAAAAGTAGGAATACAGTATTAAAATATGAATGTAGCTTCAAGAACCTTCTTAATGGATCAGTGGAAACACAATGGGAGCACAGGTTTAAAACCAGTGATGCCCAGTGTTTACTTTTATATTTAGAGCCTGACAGCACGTTAGCTTTCCCAGACCATTAGACCCATATAGAAATGAGAAAAACCTGTTTTTCAATAAGCTAGTCTGTGTGGGATTTTACCTGTGCATGAATTCCAATTCATGGATATTTCTAAATTTTTAGTTTTTAGTTGTTTAATGAAAGTGATTGATACTGATCCAACTAGCTAGTTCTTTTTAAAGATAAACTGACAGTTTCTGGCAAGAAAATACCGGTGGATTTACTGTTGAGAATCAGTATTCACTGTAAGAGTGATGTTAACCGATTTAGGAGTGGTGATTTTGATTTTAGAAGGTGGTCTCTGGAAGTCGCTGCCAGGAAGAAGGCCATTGTACAAGACCTAATTCCAGTAGCATTCTTAGAGGACAAACTCCTGTGTAACTAAGGGAGAATATTCCCAGGCAAGAAAGTCTCTATTTCTGCTTATGCTTTTTTGGCATATGTTACAGATGGCATGGCAGTGATCAAGGTTGGAGACCAAGAAACACAGCACACAGATGAGTGAGCTTCCTTGTTCTTGTTCCAGGGGGAATACCAGGTATGGATTGGTAATTAGCATGAGATTTCTCAGAATTCCCTAAAGCCAGTATGTTAGGTACACATGACAAGGTTACATTTCATGTTGGTACAGAGATTTTCTAATAAATATTTAGGAAATTGTCTTCTGGGAAGAAAAATACAAATTATTGGTATGTGGACTAGTATATTGTAGTACCATTTTAGGCTACAATATCACTCTTACCAGATCAGGATATTAGAGTGAGATAGATTAGAATTTAAGACCAGGAGTAGTACTTGCTGCCCAGATAAATTGTTTAACTTTTAGTATCTGAGTGTTCTTAGTTGGAAAATTAGGATAATAGCAGTCTTTACTAAATTGCTATCAGATTGATACGTAATATGTCAGAAACACATCACGTGTTTGTAAGTAATTCAGAAATTGTCCTTACTTTCAACTTTGGAGATCTTAGATGATAAGAATAATTTTTGCTATATTAACTTTGAATTTCATGCCCCATACCTGTACCTATTTAGATCACTGATCATGCTCAAGTCTTAACTGTGAACTGTAAGAATATATCATATTCCTGATGAAAAAACCATCAAACTTGGAGTCAAAAGACTCTGAATTAGTATCACATTCATGATTTTAGGCAAATGCTTTATCTTCTCTGTGTCATATTCTATCTCATCTATACAATTAAAAGGTTTCAAGATCTAACTCACAGAGTTACAGTGAAGATGAAAGGAGCTGATGTCTTCTTATAACTATTATGCAACAGACCAACTACAGAAGTGATTTTATTAAGTATGGGTGAAATTATTTTCATGGATGACTACTAACCTGATAGAGTTTACACTTCCTGGAAGTGAACTTTAAACAGGTAGAGGTATTTGATATAATGGTATATGTCATTATAAGTATCAGATCTGAATAAATAAATTATAGTGCCTGAAGTGACAAAGCTGTGTCTCACATAAATACATTGCCTTATAACTAAAGACATAGTATTGACTAAACTTTCAAAAGGCTTCTGAAGTTTTCTTCTTATCCATATGTTAATCAATAAACCTAGCATTCTGATTTAAATCTGTGGACATACGTGCCATGGATATCTGCCCATATATTTTCTTAGTCTGTTGGTCACTGAAAACTCATCGTGTCAAGTAACAGTGTCATGGTATTGAGTCACATGACTCAGTGTCTGGGCCATGTTTCTCAATAACTGCTAGTGTGATCTGCATCAAGTCACAGAAATTTACTGGGTCTTTGACATTAAACCTTTAGGACTTATGAGACACTTTTCCTGTTGAAGAGATATGAGGGACAGATTGAACCTGAAGAAACATGGAGTTGAAGGTTTGGAGGAGGGAGATGAGGTGGTAGTATGTGAGCAACATTAACTTAGATATGTTATATAAGGAAGAGATCTAAGAACTAAAATTAATTACAGGGGATGAAAGAATAGATAAGAGGAGAAGTAGATAAATCATAACTCTCAGTGCTCCTCTTTCCCATATAGCTCCTTATAAGGCTGGGGTCAGCTTGGAAATATTTGAGAATTTTGGCACATGTCAGCTTTACATTTGTAACTGGCTATTGTTTCTTCTTTTAACAAATATCCATGTGTACTTAATTTAATATTAATAATTTTATTATTTTTTAATAAAACCGTATAAGCTTCAGACCTTACAAGACCTGGCTTTATCCCTGAATAAAATGTTTGTTCCTGGTGAACCATGTTGAGGAACTTATTGTAGAAATACAAGAACCTACTGATGTGAAATAGTAAAATGATGAAAAAGTGGCTGGAGGGGATAGACAAAAGTTCAGAGAGATGGTTGCTGCAAAGGAGCAGAGGTGAGAACATTAGAAACACTAGAAATAATGGAAAATTAAAATAGATCATAATATTGATTCAGTAGCTACCCTGTATAGGTATATCCTAGAATGAAATATAATGGTTTGGTTTTTCTTGCTCTCACAGTGCCAAGACCCTACAAAAGCAATGGACCCCAAATTTCCATTGTGCAGGGAAAGTTTGATCAGGATCTGAAAGAATAAAAATACAAAATAAATCTGAAAACTATGGAAAGGATGCCTTTAGAAAGAAAACTCTTTTCTTTAACTAATGTTGTTTGTGGTTTTTTCATTATGATATTGAAAGAAAATGAAAATAGATGCAGAATACATTGGTCAATTCTGCATGCATTACAACCAGTATGATGGCCTAATGGAGCTTAAAGATTTGTATTCCTCCAACCCAAGAATTCCAAGTAATTTTCAAATAATTTTCAAGAGAAAACAGCTATTTTCTATGGAAAAGATACCATACAGAAACCATACAGATCTTTCAAGATTTTTGTTTATTCCATTTCTAAATTCTTAATAAATAGTTATGTTACTACTATATTCTGGATATAATAACCAGAGCTTAAGCAGAAACAATATTCTACAGGAATACAGGTATTCATTTCAATACTCAACAAGTTCACATTAATGGTTTCTCATAAATTTATTGAGTTTCACTGTTGTGTAAAAAATAAGATTCCTGATACCATATCTTAAGCTACTTTACTCTCTGCTCATGCCCAAGATCCTCATCATTGTTGCCTATGGTGCTTGAATTTACTGAGTATCATCATTAATCCATTTAGTTTTGAATAAAAGAGTGCTTTAGTATATACTAGGTAAAGCAGTCTCTTTTCTTGGTCCATTTGGAATTTCAATGAATAAAGCACAGATCTTACATTCTAGCAGCAAATACAGAAAATAAAGTGTTTCTTATCAATATCATATATTAAATGATAAGTGCTAAGAAGAAAACTAAAGGAAGGAGTGTAGGTTTGGCAAGTAGGAAGATGGCATTTTATTTTTAGAGATGTGATCAGAGACGGCCTCATTGAGAAGGAAAGACTTCAGTAAAGCCACTGAGGAAAGGAAAGAGTGATCCAGGTGCTGCCTATATTGTAGGGAGAGGAATGACGGGGGCAAAGGCCCTGAGCAAGAACATGCTGGTGTGTGCCAAGGAACAGCAAGACAGCAAAGATGTTGGTGTGGCTGGAACTAATGAAACACATGGGATGAAAGGCACCAGAGTATTGGTTAGAGAAGTAATAAAGATTGAATCTCACAGGCAACTGTAAAATCTTTAACCTCTAATGTGAGATGAGAAGCCATTTACCTGATAGAGGCTGAACACTGTTAGAATAGTATAACTCTTGATGCCATATTAAGATTGAGAGGAGTAAAAGGTTGAAGCAAGGAGAGTAGTTGCAAAGCTTTAGAAATAACTCAAGTGGGACTAGGATAGGGGAGGTGGTGAGAAATGGTTTATTTATATATATATATAATATGTATATGAAATTTACATATATGTAAAATTTCACATTATATTTCACATATACATATATGTTAAATTTCAGCATAATGAAAGTGACCTCGCTATGTTCAGTCATTTGTTCCTATACGTAGTTTCCACCTTTAGTAAGTCAAAAGTCACTAATATTTTTTAAAATCTAAATCTATATGTAATATAACAAAGCTACAGAGTATTTGGCATCCAAGTATTCTATCTTGTTTTAAACTAATGCAATATACATATCCTTAAATAGGAACCATACCTCATAAATGTATATTTGTGTGATTCTCCAGATGGCAGTTCAACTTTTTTTTAATCATTGTCAATTCACATCTTGGTAGAACAAAAGATGGTCAAAAGCCACATTTTTAAATATTTATGAAAGAAGATCACTATGTAATACTTCTTTCTTTATGAAAATTATATCTCTGCCAATATTGCCTTAAGTATTTGGGGAGAACAAATTGAATGAAATCTTTCTCAATGCTTTATGATACTTAGGGTGTTTGTATTAATGAACTATGAAAAATGGATTTAAGTACTATATTGATTTGAAGAACTGATTCCCAGAAATCCCATTTTTATCATAACATTCTCTGAAAATTGTATATAATGTAAAAATGTAAAATCAATTACTATTTTGAATTCTTATCTTCTTGACCATTCTCCAAGCTTCCAGTCTGTATGATTTCATTCACTTGTTCAGTAAGCATATGTACTATGGATATAGAAATTCTCAGAACAGCAGTCGAGACAATTACAAAAATGATATAATGTGCATTGAAAACAACAGAATTATATGCAAGATACAGAGAAAAAATAAAAAGAGACTGACGCCAACCTGCCAAAGTTGGGAACAACATGGAGAAGAAGGCATATGTCCTTTCAAAATAGTAGAATGTTATCAAAATGCTGATTGAGTTCTTATAAATCTTTATTCTTATGCCTTAATATCATCAACTGAATTAAGTCTGAATATAAAGTGACCTACAAGACCTTTCACAACATATGCCAACCCATTTGAACTCTTCATCCATTCCCATTTCCAGTTCCCTGCTTCACACCCATCACCTCAGTCTAACCGTGGAGATGCTATCACAGTACCTCATTTACACTCTGAAAGTGTTTGTTCCTATTCTGCTCCTTAGTTGTATGATCTGAAATCATAACAATTCATAATAGTGCCCAGAATCTAGAACCCTCTTTGACACTACTGACTGAACATATGTGGACTTAATATGGTTAGATTTATCTCAGTTAAATATATTCATGCATATTTGTTATGCACTTAAATATAAGCTTTGAGCCATGACAATAGTAAAAATTTTATAAGATATTCTGTATAACTTAAACATAAAATAGGCCTTTACAATGCTAATATTGCTGAACTTAGGCAGCTAATCAAGAGACCTTGCTTTTTGAACTATCACTAAACACGATTTCAAAACTGAGTGTTTTCATTTGTAAAAAGTAGAGCTATTTCTACTTTATCGTACTAGATGACTGTGAAGATACAATGAGGAAAAAAGTGGGCAAAATGACTTTGTCATGGTTTTCTTAAATATCCTTTTATTTGGACTCTTTAGTAATATCATAGAAACATAAGTGAAATGAGTCTAATTTCCTTTCTTTTCAGCAAAAGGACTCCTTATATTAGATGGTATACATATGAATGTCTTCCGTAATTCTTTTAAAACTATACTACTTTTATTTTTTATGTTGCAATCATGTTTGCTTATTAGATATTATTTCTTTGCATGAATGTGAGAAAACTGCAGAGAAACGATACATATTTGTTATATATCAGATGACATATATGCTGTTAGACTCTTAGACAATTCTTGTTTTTCAATGGAAAATCAATTATTGTACGATGTACATTATACTATAATATTGATTGATAGCATTTGAAATTGAATTCTATTTATTTAAAGTGATGGAGAACATTTTTATGGATTTCAACCTTCAAATGCCAGTTGTTTTTTATTGAACATCTATCAAACCGAAGTGGATTATTTGCTAACTCATCTATGTAATGTAAAAAAGAGAATATTGGCACTTCTTGTGAAATAACTTGACACATAATTTATTTCTTTGAAAATTCTCTCAGGAAAGTAACATGATTACTGATTTTTTATTGTTTAAAATGACTTATCCATATTATTTATAACTTTTATACTTCTAGTGATGAAAGAAATTGTGTATCAAATGATTATGCTTCTAATTTTGATTTTATCATTCATAATAATCATTACATATCGTTGATTCAAACATAAGCAAAGCACTTTATTTTTAAATCTTTGTCAAAGACTTTCCACTTTATTACTACTTTCCTTATTTTGATTTATGTATATATTGCAAAGCTAAATTAATTGGCTTTAATTAATTTAGCTAATTGTTAAAACTGAATAACAAATCCCTCATCTTACATATTGATTTATTTGTGAGAACATCTATGATCTAATATCTTAGCAAACTTTAAGTATATAACTGTATTGCTATCTTCAGTCATCATGAGTCTTAGATTCCCCAGAACTTATCCATCTTGTAACTCAAAGTTTGAACATTTTGACCAATGTTTCCCATTTCCCCATCTCCCATCCCCTGGCAAACCACTATTTCACTCTGATTGTGCAAGTTCAGCCGTTTTAGAGTGAGACTATGAATGAGATTACACAGTGTCTTTCTCCTATTGATTTATTTCACTTAGAATAATGCTTTCAAGTTTCAGTCATGTTGTTATAAACACAAAATTACTTTGTTTTATGGGGTTTTAATATTTTACATATATGTGTATATATTGTTCATTTCAATCCATTCATCCATCATCAGACACTGAGATTGTTTTCATGTAGTAGCTATTGTGAATAATAATGTGATCAACAGAAGGTATCTTTTCCTTCATATATATACCCAGAAACAGGGATATATCATTTCCCTATTGTGTATTCTTGGTACACTGTTAGAGGTTGGTTGATCATATATATGTGTGTGTGTGTGTATGTTATTTATCATATATTATTTATTTATTTCTGGGCTGTCCATTCTGTCCCATTGGTCTGTGTGTCTGCATTTGTGCTAGTATCATACTGTTTTGGAGACTATCGCTTGTAATACAGTTTGAAATTAAAAAATGGATTGCCTCCAGCTTTGTTCTTCTTCAAGGTTTCTTTGACTGTTTGGGGTACTTTTATGATTCCATATGAACTTAAAAGTATCTTTTTCTGTTTATGTGAAAAAAAGTCCTTGGAATTTTTATAGGGGTCACATTTAACCTACAAAATCACCAAAATAGTCTGGAAATATTAACAGTATTAATTCTTCCAGTGGAACATGGAGCATTATTCCATGTAATTGTGTCTTCAATCTTTTTCAGTGCCTTGGTTTTCAGTGTAGAGATCTTTCATCTCCTTGGTTGAATGTATGACTTAATAATTTTATTTTTGTTGCTTTTGTAAATAAGATTTTAAAATTATTTCTTTTTCATGTAATTCATTGTTAAGTTTTCAGAATTGTGACTGATTTTTATATTTTGATTTTTTATCCTGCAATTTGACTGACTTTATATATTATAGTGGTATTCTGATGGAATTAAGAGTTTTCTATATGTAAGATTACACCATCTACACAGATTTACTTCTTCCTTTCACATGTAGATGCCTTTTACTACTACCATTACCATTGCTGTTTCTCCGACTTCTCCTCCCCTCCTTCTCTTCCTCCTCCTCCTCCTTTTCTTCCTCTTTTTCCTGTTCCTTCTCTTTGTCCTTGTTGTCTTCCTCTTCTTCCACCTTTCTCTCACCCTCCCCTCCTTCTTACCGATTTTGTCTGGCTGGAATTTTTTAGAAATTGTGAATGTGGACACCCATGTCTTAGAGAAGGCTTTCAGCTTATCACCAATCAGTATCATGTTAGTTGTGGGATCAATTTTATGTCCTTCATTGTTTTGCAGTATACCCTATATACTCAAATTGTTGAAAGCTTTACTCTTGGAAATTTTTGTATTTTTTTCAGATGATTTTTCTGGACTTATTGAGATGATCATGTTTTTCCTCCATTTCATTGATGTGGTAAATCACATTAATTGACTTGTGTATGTTGAACCATCCTTGCTTCCCAGAATGCAAACCCACGCGATCATGGTGAATTATCCTTTTAATGTGCTGTTGAATTTGTTTTGCTAGTCTTTTGTTTAGGATTTTTGTATCTATACTCGTTAGAGCCATTGACCTGTAATCTTCTTTTCTTGTAGTGCTCTTGTTTGGCCTTGGTTAAGTCTACCCTTATAAATGAGTTTGGAAATCTTCCCTAATCTTCAATTAAATTATAAGCTTAATTAACTTTTTAATACATAGCAAATAACTGCTTTCTAATTTTCTAGGGAGGAGTAGTTTCTTAACTTAGTTCTTGTTATTTGTTAACACATTAATTGTACAAATACATGGGATTCACTAATATTTCAATATACACATGTAACATGCATTAATCATATCCATTCACTCTTCTAACATTTACACCCCTCCCAGCCCACCTCCTGGCACACTTTAAGGAAGAGCACTTTTGGTATTTGGATTGTCCTAAGACATCCCTCCTCCTTTGAGAAAGGAAACATTTTATTTTCTTATACAATGGGATAAGTGTATATGTTTTGTTTTGTTTTGTTTTGTTTTGCAGTACTAGGAATTGAACCTGGGGATGTTTTATAACTGAGCTATATCCCCAGCTTTTAATTAATTGATTACCTTGGTTTTTTGTTTATCTATCTATCTATCTATTTATTTATTTATTACAAAGAGTCTTGCTAAATTTCCCAGACTGGCCTTGAATTTGCAGTCCTCCTGTCTTAGCATAGCTGGGAGTACAGGTATGTACCATCTTTCCCTGCTTGGATAAGGGCATTTGAATTTTCCTTTTACTACTAATTTTTTATTGGGAGACTCTTGTCATAACATCCCTTTCTAAAAACATAATTCCCTTTTTGCCTCATTTATGCATGATTTAAAGTTACATCTCAGTTATGTAAGCAAAGCTTTATGCATTTAGTCTGTTAAATAATGTTATGAAATGGAACTTATTTTATCATTATATGTAGGCTAAGTGGGGATAATTATGATTTTACCACTAATTCATTGTTTATAGGAAATAATTTGCCTAGAATAAACTTGTTATATTTTATGTTAAACTCTATTATTTGAGTAGTGGGATACACTTAAATAATATTTAAAAATAATTCATAAAATACTGATATCAAAAAAGATTAAGAACACCAAATGAAATGGTGATATTACATGTTACATTTTCTGGAATCAATAAAAATTATGCTAATAAATCCATTCCCCTTCTTCTGACTCATTTAACCACTCTGATTTTGTCTATTTCAAATGATATATGTTAAATATTTCTTTTTTTTTTTTTTTCATGTACTGGAGATTGAACTCAGGGGTACTTGACCACTGAGCCACATCCCCAGCCCTATATTGTATTTTATTTAGAGACAGGGTCTCACTGAGTTGCTTAGCACCTCACCATTTCTGAGGCTGGCTTTAAACTTGTGCTCCTCCTGTCTCAGCCTCCCAAACCACTGGGATTATAGCCATAAAATGTAATCAGTGCCAATCTTCCCTTCACCTGTTGGTAGGAAATGCAATCACATTCATTATTAGGTATTTCCTGCCCCACCTGCACTGAGGAAATACCCAGTGAGGGTATTACACATTCTGTAAATGCTGGGGACTCGGCCTCTATGTATTGATCCATAACACTGAAAGTCCTGTGTCAGAGCCAGCACACTTCCCTGAGAATAATTGACTCCCTTAGCTGTACCCACGTTTTTATAAGTGTAGTCAGTCTCAGAATTTAATATCTAGCTTTCTAAAAGTGCCTCATTGTGTTTTTCTTTGAGTTAATGCCATCTTCCTTGAACAATATGACAAGCAGAATGGCAGTTCCTATTGCTTTTGGAAAACTCCAACTATATCTCTTTCCTAGAACTGACTGCCTTCCATTTCTTTAGTCATTGCTATATCATTTCCTCTTCTGGTAGGTAAAGCATAACTTTATAGAGAAATGTGATATTTGTTTATTATTCGGGAGACTGATGGAGAAAAGAGAGGAGGAAGCCAATCGGTTTTCATGCATTCATAATTTTTATTGTTACCACCCTAAATATATGCAATAAGAACTTTCTATGTGTTCATTAATATCTTCAGTTTTTACATGGCTCAAGTCTTCAAAATGATATTGTCATCCAGATTATACAATTTGGCCTTATAAATTATTTATGTGTTTTATGCTGAGTTTTACATCTTTGAACATTGTTTATATTCAGGTGGGCTACCATGTAGGTTTAGATGGCATCAATTGAATGCATTTTCCTAATAATTGGTACTAGCTTTGGCCTGGGATACAGTTAGTTGGAGTTCTATAGTGTGTAGACAAGACATATTAAGACACATCATCTCTTATATGTCACCTTTTTAATATATAGGTTAACAAAGTACCTGCAAGGATCTTGCTTTATAACATCAATCTATGCGGTGTTGCCAACTTGTGCTTTTTACAATACATTTGATTCATGTAATCCTCCATCAATGTATTTTCATTATTAATCATTACTACTGCAAAGTAAGTGAGAATCTATTTATTTTATAACTATACTTTTTGTGATTGGAGCCAAATCTGTTTTAGATCTGTGAGTGCAGAAGCTGTTGATTTTAAGTATTTTTCAATATAAGCCAGACCTAGAAAAGAAGTCTGGGTCAGCTTAGATAGCTTAGGTTGGCTCAAAAGGTTCTGGTATTTTTTTGTTTTTAAAAATGTTTTTCCTATTCAAAATGTCATGAGAACATTTTACATAATTAATTTTATTTGGGAATTTTCATATGCATATAATAACCTTGCTGATTTTAATTGCTTGTTTTTACCAAAGAATGTGAGTGAAAGAAGTGACATGGAAAGTAAATTGCTCAAGATCACAACCCAAATCAATGAATATTTCAAATGTAAAATTTAATTTCTCCAATTCTGAACAATTTAAAAATATATCTAAGCTTTATAATGTTTCTCTGTAGAAATCTTGCCTACATTCCTGCCCAAAGATAGATATAGAGTGTTATACTAGCATATATTTTTACTTAGTGATCTGTTTTTAATCTTCATATTCAAGATAAAATATGTAGTGACTTAAAACAAAAAAGTAGATAACACAAATCTTCTATATATTTTAGATATCACAAGTTTGATACTACTGATATTTAGAGGAATATGCACTTATTAAATTCACATTAAGATTTGCAATGAGTTTTAAATTCCATTATCTTCGTACTATGGAGAGGAAATTGACTTATCACTTTTTTTTGTTCTTTTTAGTTATACATGATAACCAAGTATATTTTGACACATTTATACAAACATGGAGTACATCTTATTCTAATTAGGATCCCAGTCTTGTGGTGTATATGATATAGAGATTCACTGTGATGTGTTTACATATGTACATAGGAGAGTTAAATCAAATTATTTTACTGTCTTTACTATTCCTGTCCTCACTCCCTTCATTCCCCTTTGTCTAATCTATGAAAATCTATTCTCTGCTCCCCATTGTGTATTATCATCCACATATCAGAGAAAGTATTGGACTTTGGTTTTGGCTTATTTCACTTAGCATTGTAGTCTCTAGATCCATCCGTTTACTGGCATAAGTTATAAAGTCATTCTTTTTTATGGCCGGGTAATATTTCATTGTGACATATCACACATTTTTAAACCATATATTTTAACAGATCAAAGTTTTGATATTTTAATTTTCTATTTATTTTCAAGAGTTTCTGGTGAAAATTTAATGAAAATAACTAAAATTAATAAAAGACATTTTTGGTTCATATCAACTTTGGACACTCAATACTTTGTCCTATAAATTTAAATCAAATTTAGATTCAAACTTAACATTGCATATTTCAAACCCAGAACTGAATAATCCAGGAATAAACAGAGTAATTGCTGGGACTAGGAGGAAGTTATGTCAGGATGATACCATAGAAATATTAGGAGCCAGCAAAAATTAAGAACTGCTAAAAAGAGAGAAGCAAGAGAAATGTGAGGACTGCAAAATAGAAGATAGCATAATTTCTATGCTTGAGAAGTTTATTGCATATATGAAGAAAATTGTAGATAGTAAAAACTATTTTATGGAGATTTTAGGATTCTAAAATACTCTTTAAATTTCTCATAAGTCTGCTGCTCAAATATTGCATTTTCTATTGTTTTTGTTTCCCATTCTATCATACTCCTCCCATTCTCCACATCATGGAGCAGAATTAAACTAGTTGTGGAGTAAGTGTGATCTCCCTTGAGAGAGTCAAGGATGGTAGATTAACCAACTTGTTTAAGGGTACAACAGCCAGCTAAAAACCAAACTAAATATGAATAGAGTTTGATTATAGTGAAGAGAAAATATAAACTCTCAGCTGTCAGCAAAGTAATTCATAAAATATACTTCTGATAAATACAACATTATCCTTCTGAAAAATAGTACATATTCTCTTTACTGAGAAGTGGGAAGGTTTTAATTTTTTAATGCTGTATCATACACACATACACACACATTGTTGTAAGTGAAAACATTAAAATTATTTGGTTACAAAATATTTTTTTCAGTTCAGATTCCATTTTCAATAAAACAAGAGTCAGATTATTCTTCTTCCACTATATCTCTAGAGGATATCTCCAGAGTCAGTGTTTGGGTTAATGCAAATTGTTCTTATACCCTTATTCAGGACTGTGATTTGGATTTTGAATTGTCCATCAAAGGCCCATGTATTTAAGGCTTTTTCCTTAGAGTGGTGATGTTGGGAAATGGTGACACCATTCAAGACCTATGAGAGGTCCTGAAGTCATTGTGTTCATGCCCTTGAAGGAAGTTTTGGGACCCTGGTCCTGTACTCTTCTGTTTTACTCTCTGGTTTGTGATGTAGAAGATTTTACTCTACTACATGCTCAGACCTAAAACAATGGGACCGATCAATCATGGTCTTGAACCTCCAAAATTTTGAACCAAAATAAAAAATTCATTAGTAAATTATCTCAATTATTTGGTTATAGTAACAGAAAGCTGACTGATATATTTAGGTCATTTAAATTCGTAATGTATTTGTGTATATCAGGGATATAGGATACTGTATAAGTGTGTGGCCAGGGAAAGAGCAGGTAAATGAATACTGGTTCAATGAAAGTAGGTCCATTTTTGTATTTTTGCACTATTTTAAGTGTAATTTGAATTACAAGTACCAAGAGTAAACACTATAGCAATTATAAAGATAAAAATAGCAAAATTACTCTTCCATGAGATATTTCTCAAACTTTGGATTTCATACTTACAGATTAATTTCCTTGGGTAAACATACCATGGTTTTTAATGATTTATCATCATTGAGGGTATCTGCTTATCCTATAAGTAGGACACTGTTCAAATACTGTTTTTCCCCCTTTGCCCCTTTGCTACATATCCCTTTCCTCCTGTTTTCTTATCCCTTTCTTTCTTCTATGCTTCTTTTTCTTTTCTTCTTTTGTTACTATATAAACAGATCAAGACTGTAAATTATAAAAAATGTATTTGTCAAAGTAGAATAAAATTATCTGTGTATTTCTCATATATTAACATAGTCTAACATAAAAGTGAATGAGTAATTAGTATAGCCAATATGAATAATGTGTTGGACCCCTGAGTTTGTTACACCCCTCAATGTGTTGTACCCCTGAAGTTAAAAAAATAGTGTATATACACACACACACACACACACACATACACACGTATAAATCTACATAAATTGAAGCATGTGTGGGTATATTCATTATTTAAGTTTAGACTTCTCTATTCTGTTTTGGATCCCTGCATACATTAAATCCTCATTTCATAGCACACCATACTTACTGGTTCATGCTAACTTCCCCCCTCCTGTATGTATTTTTTATTTCTTCATTCATTTATTAACTCATTCATTTTCTCCAATTCCCTTCTTCCCTTCTTGGGCAACTATTTATGTGATGCCTGCTATTTATTTGTAAAATATATACTGTGATTTTACACACATATCATATGAATCTATATAAATGGCGTTTCTCTATTGACCAGATCCAGTTTCTCGCTTGTTTTTACCTGCCAAAGATATTAAGATGAATTCACCTTCTGGTGTCAACACCAGATGTGTGCTGTTTCTTCCAGCTTCTGCCAAGTATTTCCATCACTAGCTTTCCTACACTCCCAATGCCTAGTTTTTCTCATTCTGCAAATACTCAAGAAGGGGATGTCTGAGCATTTGTGTGTTTAATTTAACTAATTTCTGCCAGGTTGCCTTCTGAAATAGTTGCATTCTTTAATCTTATTAAGATAATTACACTTTAATAAGCAAGCTTTTTTCTCATCACATCCTAGTCATAGCATTCTCACATCACAGAGTTGGAATAAGTGGAGCACATCACTTAGCAAGTATGATCTCCTTTGGAGAAGACAAGTTCTCCTGATCCCATATACATTCAACACATGGCATTTTCTGGCTTTCATACTTATTTCAATATGATGAGAGTTAGGTAATAATGATTCTTGTTCTAATTTGCACTTGTAATCACTAATGAATCTAAATGTTTCTTGATTCCTGCAACATTTTTGGACTTGCTCCTCTGTGCATTACCTTTATTTTACTAATTGCCAAGTTATTTCTAATTTTTTTTCTAATATGATCTTTTTATTTATATAACAAATATTAGACATAAAGGTAACATGCGAAGTGCTGGAAAAATACATGTGGAAAGAAGAAAATAAACTTGAGCATGTGTTTTGAGTCATGAGCTTTGGTGTTATATATGTTCGAATATACAGTGACCTGTAAGATTTTGACTGTTAATTAATAATTGTAACTGTAAGGTGTTTTGATGCAATGGTAAATATTAAACAAATCAAGTGGTTATATAACATGAAATTTTGTATCATAAAGTTAAGACTGGCTTGAACCAGTTTGAGGCACATTCAAAATTAATCATGGAATTAGGAAGACATATATAAGAGAATATCTTACTGTTGATTGTTTTTAAGTTCTAGAATTACCTAATAATTGTCTTTTTCTTTTTAGCATTTTGAAACATATTAACTTGGAGATTTTGAGCAACAGATCCTGTCATTGCTGTTATATATCCAACAAAAGTCCACATTATATCTTAGTGTTCTACTGGAGGCTATTACATTAGATATCATCTATCTGTTCACTTTGCAAACCTGAAAAACTGTTCAATATACATTCTGATGTAAGAAGAATATGAATTTTTGCTCACAATGATAAATATCATCTTTCATGTATATACTATCTTCTAGAAGTCTTTCCAAAATAGTATATAATGTATTTTAAGATTGAAAATATGTTCGAACTTATTAAATGATAAAATATTACTTAATTGAATTTCCAAAGAGCATAATGATTTTCAACAATTTTTGCATGCATTTTGAATTATAGGATTTTCACAATTAACAAATATATTTCAAATATTTTGAAGTCAGGTAGTGTAATGCCTCCTACTTAGTACTTTTTGCTCAAGATGGCCTTGGAAATTCAGGATTTTTTCGTGTGTGTGGTTTCACATAAATTTTAAAATTGTTTTTTTTTTTGTTCTCTGGAGAATTTTGTTGGTATTTTGATAGGAATTGCATCAAATCTATGTATTTTTGTGGATAGTATGACATTTTAACAATATTGATTCTTTAACCATGAGCATGAGATTTCTTCCCATTATTCTTTTGTATCCTCTTCAATTTCGTAAATGTTTCATAACTTTCATTCTAGAAGTCTTTCACCTCTTTGGGTAAATTTATTAATCAGTTATTTTTATAGCTAAAGTAAATGGAATTGCTTTCTTGATTTCTGTTTTAGGTAATTCACTTCTGGCGTGTACCATTTCTACTGATTTTTATATGTTGCTTTTGTATCCTGCAACTTTGCTGAATTTGTTTCTTAGTCATAATAGTTTTTGGTGGAGTTTTTGGTGTTTTTGATATATAAAATCATGTCATCTGTGAAGACTGAGAATTCGATTCCCTCTTTTCCAATTTAGATATCCTTTATTTCTGTCTTGCTCTGGCTAGGATTCCACATACTGTGTTGAATACAAGTAGTGAATTGTCTAGTTCTAGATCTGAGAAAACTTTCAGTTTTTCCTCATTGATGTACTGTTAGCTATTGATTTAACATAAGTGATCTTAATTATGATATGTCCCAGTTTTTTCTTTGTTTTATCATGAAGGGATAACAAATGTTAAAAAATGCCATTTCTATGTCCATTGAGATGATTATATAGTTTTTGTTCTTTATACTGTTGATGTGATGTATCAAGTATACCTTTTTAAAGTTACATATTTAATTCTCACAACTTCTAAAACCATTTTATGAAATGAATACAGGGTTATTTGTATTTTTTCATTCACTATTTAATATGGTTCTTATAGGGTTTGTAGGAAGTTAGACAATGTAAATTGGAACTACTAGATAACTGTTCCAGTAGTCACCTTTACTATGGTGTCTCATCATGGGTACCAAACCAAGATTTAAAAAAAAAAAAATGACAGTCTTGTGAACCACAGCACTGTACCAATTTTGGGGAGATACTGAATGGAAAAGAAGTTCAGCTGGCCTATTTTGAGACAGAGCAGATCAAATAGTTCTTGGTCTGAGATAGGTATCTAGGCAAGACCTCAATTATCTGTAAATTTTTAACAATATTGAAAAAATAAGTATTGTTTATTAATAATACTAGATGGTCCTTTCTATGACTAGATGCATTTTTTTTCATTTTACTGAATAATCATGCTTTTTCAATTTACTCTTTATTTCAAGATATAAAGAATCAGGTAAATTCAATAGAAAAAGACTGAAGATATGTGATTATTTCTTTCAATAAAATATGCTCCTGCAGAAATATGACAATGCAGTTTCTGAATTATAACAGCATTAATTTGCCTCAGTTCAGAGTCATCTGTTTATAAATATACTTTTTGTCCTAACTTTTAAAAAGTGCTTTGCTTTCCTCTCTCAGTGTGCCATATTTTTCTTTAGAGGTGTTGTCACTGTCTTTTACATAATTTTCTCATTTTATGTGTACAACAGCTTTGGATTGTTGAAATAAACATAAGGCCCATCTGAAGATAAAGTTTTCTTAGAGTAAGTTATAGAAAAGTCATTTTGTTTGTGTTACTGTGAGCCTTTTTATGGACTTATTTTGGTATTTCTTTGGAGTGGAAAAGCATTTCTCTTATTTGATTGCAACTTATAGTATGCCTTCTTTGAATATATATCATAATCATTAAAACATTTAAAGACACATGTTTAGAATTTTCCATTAAAGCCTATGGTTAACAACATGGAAAAGGGCAAAGCTCATTAAGAACCTAGTTGTTCAACAATTATTACTTTATTTAGATTATGGCATATACATGTGTTTTTCAGGTGAAACTGATTAACATTCTCAAATGTTTTGGCATTGTGTGGGATGATTTCATCTTTGTATATCCAGCTACATATCCACATATTAGTTCCATGTGAGTCATGCCAAATGTGTACCCTAAATTATTTTGGCAGCTCATATATAATGAACCAAAGAAACTAGATGTAAAATGTTTAAATAAAAATGATGTAACTCTTTTCCATTTTTTTTGTATATAGAATAATCTTTTTAGGTAAAGAGGAAAAATGAAATGCCCTGGCTGGGTAAGGCCAGCTACATAATTTATGAGACTCTGTGCAAAATTAAAATGTGGGTTGTTTTTGCACATATGATTAAAAATTTTGAGATAGCAACAGCCTCAAGCACGGAGCTTTTCTGAGCACAGGGCCTTCACTGCACACATTACAAACCCACATGACTGCCCTTCCTGTGACAGTCCTGCTACCGAATTCAGGAATATCTGACATGCAGCAAAGAAAAATATGCAGAGTAAAATCTATTTTACCTGAAAAAGTCAAGATACAATAGTTTCTGGTGAAAGGAAAATCTTTATGACTTCTTTCTGTCACTCCCATTCCATGATAGAATATGGAAGTTTAAATTTTTCTAGTAGCTTGCTCCCTAAAGGCAAATTATATTGATGGTTGTAATTTTTTGTTTTCTAAACAAAATTAGTCTAACCAATATATATTCAATGTTTTATTGATAGTGTGAACAGAATACATGTGTTTGCTAACATGTATACGTTTTCTAAAGCAAAACTTTGCATGTTGTATTAAATATATTTGTGTTCTCAGGTAAGTTTATAAAATCAAACTACAGAAAGTTCCAGAGAATTTTGAAATGATGTTTTCTGAAATGATGTGCTGATTTGACTTTTAAATACAAAGAAATGTCTTCTATGTCTTGTGGATGTAGACTAGAATTAGCATACATGTTTGATTTTATACTCAAATTTGTCTTTCTAGGGATGCAAGTATTGGAATGGAATGGAATTCCCTTAACTTCTAAAACATATGAAGAAGTACAGAGTATCATTAGTCAGCAAAGTGGGGAAGCAGAAATATGTGTAAGACTGTGAGTTTTTCCCCATCTTTCTGTTTCCATTTTTTGGCTATTCATGGCTCTTTTAATTTAAAATTGTTAAGGTGGAACCTTTGCCAGTCAGAAAGATTTTCAGTAATTAGAAAATAAAGTGAATACAAAGTTTATAGATTTCTTATGTTCAGAATCCAAGTCTAAAGCATAGACAGAATTCAGCTAATTTAGTTTCTGATTATGTCAATAGCTCTCCCCTTTCATGCTTTTATTGAAACATGCTTCATTTAAAAGAAAGCCTGAACCCATTTAGATTTCATGGATGTGTGTGGTATCTCAAATGAACTTACATTTAATCCATAAAGATTTCACCTTAAATAATCACTTTTATTAGCTCTAACTTTTAACAGCATTGCAAATATATATTGGTTTAGAAGGGTGAGCATGTTTTGAAGTTGCTTTATGTCATTAACCACTTCTCATTTACCTACTGAAAAAAAAAAATCAGGGTAGTTGGAAAAAAGTGCCCTATGTTTCAGGTTTCCTAAATTTCTCTCTTAATGTTTTGTCTTAATTTTTAGGGATCTCAATATGCTATCAGATTCGGAAAATCCTCAGCACCTGGAACTTCATGAGCCACCAAAAGCTGGTAGGTAGAAACAATCTGCGTTCAACTATAGATAAAGATGAAGATACAGAAACAGTTGTAGAGGCAAATGTAGCTGTGTAGATGAAGATATAAATAGATATTAACAAAGTTATAGATTTCTATTTAAATTTTAACAAAATAAAATACATTATGGCTATGTTTTTAACATTCTGGGGAAGCACATGTTTGCATTGTTAGACTCAATAAGAAATTCATATGAAATCCTTGCTGTGTGAGTCCACATTTTTAATTCTTTAAATATAAATTCATTTTGTGGAAGTAATCCATGGAGTCATTTTCTTTTGATCTTATATAATTTTTAGGTTATACTTATTATATTATTTCTTTTCAATATAACTCTTTGGTTTGGTTTGGTTTGGTGATGTTGAGGATTGAATCCAGGCACTTGTGCATGCTAGGATGCTAGGCAAGTGCTCTATCACTGAGATACACACGTAGCCTTATAATTGACATTTGAAACACTTATTCCTGATCCTTTTGGTTGTTTTTTATAATAAATAAAAATCAACATGTAATTTCATAACTAGATTATGTAAGACTTAACTCTTTCTGAGACCATTGTAAGACTAAAATTATCACTTTTTCCTTTATTTATCTTATCACGTACTTCCTAGGATTAAAGTGACAATTCTAAAATCTGGGTTACTGCACTAAACAGACCAAGTACTATATGAATTTTAAAACATTTATTAATGTTAATATTCTCTGTGGAGGGGATCGTGAGTTGAAAGCCAGCCTCAGCAACAGCGAGGTGCTAAGAAACTCAGTGAGACCCTGTCTCTACATAAAACAGAAAATAGAGCTGGGGATGTGGCTCAGTGTTCGAGTACCCCTGAGTTCAATCCCTGGTACCAAAAAAATAAAAATAAAAATAAAATAAAATATTATCTGTGAAATTTCCCCCTTAAAAAGAAAGAAATATGTAAGATTTAGAAAGGAACAATATCTGATCATAAAAATGAGTTCTGGTAGATAAAATAAGATATTATGTGATTCATACAGTTTTTTACATAAAACATTAAAAATGTTTCTCTAAAGATAATAGGAACTTCTGTGTTCCTCTGTAATCCTGCATGATGTCACTCTTCTGGGCCCTCTAGATTTCCCTCAGAAATTGATCCAGACAACTGCAATTAAGTTGATTTAATTTTGAAATCTTAGGTTGATTTATAAGTAATAGTTTGCTTTTTGTCACATAAGATTCCAATAAGTTTCATGGAATTAAGTACCTATGAAAGAAAGAAGTATGTAAAACCGTTTCATTTTGTTGTAGTGGATAAAGCGAAATCCCCAGGGGTTGATCCCAAACAGCTGGCAGCAGAGCTCCAAAAGGTTTCACTACAGCAGTCACCCCTGGTCCTGTCCTCAGTGGTTGAGAAGGGATCTCATGCTCATTCAGGTCCCACGTCAGCAGGATCCAGTTCTGTTCCCAGCCCTGGGCAGCCGGGGTCACCCTCAGTGAGCAAAAAGAAGCACAGCAGCAGCAAGGTGAGAAGTGTTCAAAGTAACCTCTGGGTCACTTGCTCTGGGCTCTTCACTCAGACCAGGCAACAGGAAGTAAAATATCATTTTCTAAAGAGTTTTTCTTGTGATATCTCATTTCCTAATGATCTATTGAAACAAAAACCGTTTTTCCTTTTCTGATGGTGTAACTCATCAAGATGTGTCAAGATGATGTATGTCCACATCTCTTAAAATATTTCAGTAGTGATTATCATGAGGAATTTGAAAAATGTGTCCGATATTTCATATCTTCTGGTGATTTTTCTTTGTTGTTGAAGGAATCTGAGCGATGCATCTTTTGGGAAAGAAAAGTTAAACATTACATGAGATTTATAATTTAAGTAAAAAGTTACAAAAAATACATAGAGATAAGGAAAATTTAGGACACTAAGAAACAAGGAAAACCTGTAACATTCCATCACCATTTTTAATTTTACCCATATTTCCACACTAATCAATTTTTTCTTACTGTACATCTTCATGTGAAACAAATGCTTTTAATATCATCATTTTAAAATTGAGAGGATTAAAAGGGAACACAAAATTAACTTTTTTCTATTCTTATAAAATCAGATAACCATGAAAACAATTATCTAATTGTGTCACTTTTTTGTTTAAAAGGCATCCTTTCTACCTGAAATGTCCTCTGCCCCATTTCCTTCTATGGCCATATTCTACCTGTTCTAAAAGGGCTGAGTCAAATGGTTTTCCTTGGGAAATTATCATAGTAAGCACAATGTTGTCAAATCTTTACTAATATTCTTGCAATAAGCACTATATTTATGTAGGATTTCCAATCTATTCCCATTTTGCACAGATATTTTTCAATGCCACATGCTCCATACCCAAGAGGCAGAGATGGAAAAAATCCTTCCATACCAGGTAGACCAAGCTCCCAGTCCAGAAACATAAGGACCACCTGGGAACTTGATAGAAATGCAAAATTTTGACCCCCACCCCTGACTATTTTATCAGAAAATCAGTAAATGGGATTCAGCCACTTGGGTTTTAGTAAGTTCTCCAAGAAGGTATGATGCCCTTTGAACTTTGAGAAGGGCTGATCTAATTACTAGTTAAGAACCATTTGTCAAATTCAGTGAAGGTGTAAAGTTAGAAGTCACTAAGATGTAGAGTGAGGACTCCTGGAGAATGGTGTTAGGAAAGCTGGTGTTTAACTAATGAAACAACTTTGGTAACAGGAAAAAGGGGCCAATATTCCAAGCAGAGAGTGCAGCATGAAGAAAATCTCACAAACAGAAAGTTGCCTAAATTGGTGTACAAAATCTAGAGGGGCAAGAAAGTAGAAGCCTAAACAGTCAAAAATTGGAGAATATTATATGTTGTGCCGAACCTTTCCACTACCATTTCCAGGTAATAAAGAGCCAGTGGTAGGCTTTAAGCAAAAAATGATATGAGGACCAGAAATCTTTACATATTGTGATCTTTCCCTAACATCAGAAGATACTTTTCCTTCCTCCCTCCAAAGTGCTAATTATCTCTTGAGATAATTTATACCTTAATTGTAGTTACTTGTTTGTTTGTTTAACCCTCCAAGTTTGGCTACAAACTCCATGAGAACTAGGAACAACTTCTTATTTATATATTAATTTATACCCTTAAGCTTATAGTTAAGTGACTTGCACAGACCAATAACAAAATAAATAAATATTTGTGAATGAAAGCATCAGTTGTCACTTGTGAGCCTCACTAGTATTATGGGAGAAAAAAGTTGACTTATAGTAATATTTTAACATCTTAGGTGATGATTAAAAGATGAAAACAGTTGCATTGGAACATTAAGAAAATTACATTGAGAGATTTTATGATATTCAGTATTTCTTTTCTATGTCAAGTATGTGGGCCTATGTAGTTTTACAGTATTTTTGCTAAAATGCTAAGTTACAGTGCTATACTATCTAATAAAGTAGCTGCTAGTCCTAATGAGAGCTGCTGTCTGTATAAATTCCGGTTGATAGGTATTTCAAAGGAAGTATGAAGAAAGGGAATGTAAAATATTTTATTACAATTTTTGTGTTGATATATGAAATGATAATATTTTGAATGAATGAGGTTACATAAAACATGTTATTGCAATTATTTCAATGTATATTTTTGGATTTTTAGTGTGACTATTAGAATATTTAAAATTACTTATGTGGCACACAGTAAAATCTATTAGATAATACTCTCATGAAGACTATTCAACTTTACTGATAGTAACTTTAATCTGATTATCTTGAATACATATGTATATTCTTAAATGAAAAACTATGATCAGTATATGTTTCCACTATTGAAGAGAGGGGCTATTACTGCTTCATCTTTTTTTAACATTAACATTTAGCATATATAGAGTTTATTAGAACATTTTTGCTAAGTGAATGAATGAATAAATAAATAAATAAATTTAATGATGTTTTTGACTCATTAACATGTAATATGCATAAAAGGCAATATTTTTATTTGATCCCCAAATCCTACAATTAAAAAAAATTATGTTGAGATTATGAAAACATCAAGTGATGATCTGAACCTTGTATATCCCTAACTCAGGTAACAATATATCCAAATATATCTTACGTTCCTAAGGTAATTTTGAGAACTATAGTTTTAACTTATTTTTGTTTCATTTGGTATGAGACTAATTAAATATTAAATTATAAAGTCTATTAATGTCATAGAATGTAATAAAACTAAAATATTTAAATCATAATTAGCATAATTATATGTGTAGATATTTAGAGCATATCTAGTAAGCATTTTATTATTTTATGCTTTTGATTGACTTAATATATGTATCTATTTATGATGTACATTGTGATCATTTGATTTAAATATATCCTGGGTAATGATCAACTCAGGGTAATTAACATATCCATCACCTTAAACTTTTATCATTTCTTTTTGGTGAGTACATTTAGAATTCTGTGTCTTATATATTTTGAGATATTTATTGTAATATTCTTAATTATATTTACCTCCTATGCCATAGAACACTAGAGTTTATTCCTCCTGTTTAGCTGTAACATTGTGCACATGTACTAACCACTCCCCTACTTCCTCTCACCCCATTTCCCCACGTCTCTGATAACCACCATTCTAATCTTAACTTCTATGAGGTCAATATTTTTAGATCCACATATGAGTGTGATCATTCAGTACTTGTCTTTCTGTGCATGGCTTACTTTACTAAAAAAATAAATGGTCTCCAGTTCTATCCATGTTATTACAAATGACAGGATTTCATTCTTTTATTATGTCTGAATAAGATTCCATTGTGTGTATGTACCACATTTTCTTTGCCCATATATCAGCTGATAAATGCTTAGCTTGACATTGTCATACTTTGGCTATTGTGAATAATACTAAAATAAACATGGGAGTGCAGATGTCTTTTCTACACACTGATGTCCTTTCCTTGGATGTATACAGAATAGTCAGATTGTTGGATTATGTGGTAGTTCTACTTTTTAATTTTAAGGAATTTCCATATTGTTTTTCATAATGGCTCTATTAATTTTACATTCTCATCAGCAATGCATGAGATGTGCTTTTCTCTGCATTCTCCCCAGCACTTGATCTCTATTCTTTTTGGCTAATAGTCATTTGTACTTATTGAGTGAGGTGATCTCTCATTGTGATTTTGATCTGTATTTTCATGATGATTATTGATATTGAACACTTTTTCATGTCCCTAGACATATTTTTATCTTTTTTTGAGAAATGTCTATTTAGGTCTGTTGATAATTCTTTAAATTAGGTTATTTGGATTTTTTGCTATTGAGATTTTAGAGCTCCAGATATTAATCTGTTAGATGTATCATTTTCAGATATTCTCCTTCCTATAGATTGCTTCTTCATTCTATTGATTTTTCCCTTTGCTGTGCATTTTAGTTTGATTTAATTTCATTTGTCAATTTTTGCTTTCATAGCCGTGTCCAATAGATACTGGTCTTAACTCTCCATAATTAAAAATAGCCCACAATGTTCATACCAGAACCCCAGGACAACTAAAAATGACCCATTTGTTTATTCTCCTCACTAAATATATTTTCATGATCATATGTCAAATGAACTGGAGTTCTCAAAGAGAAATCAAATAAAACAATTTATCAGTAACCATTTTTTATTTTTGCATGGGGACCCTAAGATAGGGGATTCTTATTCAGTTATTCCCCAACTATGTGTCAAGACACAAGGATTTCTTTGACCTATGAATCTACAAATTCCTTTCTTCCAATATTATAAAATGTATTGTTATAAACTGTAGTCACCCTATTGTGCATACAGCACTAAAACTTCTTTCCGCTTGTCTAACTGTATTTTGGCTTCTTCTTTGATCTCACTCTGTCTTCTCCTCTTCTCTTTCTAGCCTCTATTGAATCCTCTTCTTTACTTCTGAGATCAACTTATCTGTTTTCTATATGTGAATGAAAATATGCAGCACTGGTCTTTCTGTGCCCCATTAAATGCTAATTACCCTGATTTTATCATTAAACATTTTATGTTTATTAAATATTTACCAGACTACCACACTGTATCCATAAATATATAAATGGTGTCAACTGAAATGTTTTAAAGTACAATAAATTTAAAATACGTAATTTTAATTTTTAAAAGATGTAAGATATCTGAAACTCCAGATGAAGATATCTGTAAGAAACTCCAAGTCTTGAATTACAATATAAATAGTCACAGGAATTTGTATGGACCATTTTTTCTTGAGATTTAGTTGTCTTCTTTTTTTTTAACTGAAATAGAACGATAACTATTAAATAAGTGTTCAATAAATAACAGTTTACCCTTTGAAGCCAAAACACAGTTTGAGTTTTAATAAATATAGTTTTTTAATAAACTAGCTGAACTAATAAGGGATATATGGCTTAGAAGATTTAGCCCTCACCCCCACAACTTTATCAGTGATGACATGAACGTTATTCTTTTGTTATTTCATAAAACAAGACTTAGAATAAAGCTATCTTCTTTCAACTGCCCTAATTTCTAAAATCAATATATATGGAAAAAGATTAACTTCTGTAAATCTCTCCTCTATATTGATACCACATTGCCTAAAATTCTATTATAGATTTAGGGCTGGAAACATCCTCTGTCCTTTGTATAAATACTTCATGCAAATGTAACAAGTCAACAACTGGTAATGAACAGCAGTGTGAATTGTTTTCCTGAGGATATTTTTAAGGTTTATATGTAAAAGAAATTATCAAATAGATGAGAACTTATCTGTAATGAATAGAACTTTGATTAAGCATTATCCATTGATAGGAAGCAACCACTTGGGTGCTTTACTCTGGAAGGGAGTAGGAAAGATCTGAGCATCCAGCAAAGCACAAGAAAGGACTTTTATTGTTAAAACTTCTGTGCTCCTAGGCAGGTCTTGTGTAAAAACTTTTTCATTACTATATAGATCTTAAAAACCTCTAAATACTTTAGCGAAGTACTTTAAACCAAAAGTGTTTATTTTCCTAAGTAATTAAAAATACTGCTGGTATAAAACTACAGCTTCAAAACAGGCCTAGCAAAATTAAAAATACATTTATGTATCTATTAAATTGAACTTGTATTGAGAAATATAAGTAGACCCTGTTATTCTGAAGCAACCAAATGGATGAAATACATTTTCCAGGCACTGTACTCTGACCAATAGAAATTAACTTCAGAATAGAGTTGAAATGATAAATTATATGAATAAGTATATGAACAATTTATCTCTTAAAACAATGTATGGTCTTTAATTTTGCAGCCTACTGATGCAACAAAGGTTGTTTCTCATCCAATTACGGGAGAAATTCAGGTAAGAAATTTTCTAAAAAGTTGTCATTCTACCATCTTTTTTGACTGTTTTTGCCACTGGTCTATTGAAACTGTAAATATATTAGGAATTTTTTTTCCATAACACATTCAGAACTATACAGGAAAAATAAAATTTTATAGCATAATATGTTAATATAAATTATGCTTTATAAAATCTAATCATAGCTTTGGAATTCTCAACTTTGTAATCTGTCTGATAGTGGCATCACTATTTTTTTGTGCTTCAGTTACTGTATACTTTTGAATATGTTTCAACTATAACAGATTTTCCCAGAAATGCAGTAGTTTATCTTTAAGAGTTTTATAAATCTACTTGTCCTTTTTTCCCTTTTTGTTCAATAATTGCTAAACAATTGCTGAATGATTATTATAGAGAAGCATTTTTCTACTGTAGGTCAAAACAACTTTATCATTTATGAAATCAATTGAAAAACTTTTGATTAGGAAAATAGAACAAAATAGTATAGATCACTATCATTTTAAAATATGTGGGTATGTTTCTGTGCTTACATATTCTATTGTAAAAATATATTTCTTAGTACGGGTCATAGTAAGAAATATTAGAAAAACTAGGCTTTAAGTGACTAACATAAATAATTTGAGATGATAAGAAAGGACACATAGGGAGAATTATAGCAGTAAATTAACTGTTTGAAAATAGTGAAGTGTCAGATAAAGAAACCATCTTATCTCTGTCTAACAAAATCTAGAGGAAATTTTCATAAATACCTTCACAAAGGGTAACAAAGATATGGACTAACTTGAACATAAACAGAGTGAAAGGGGGGCTGCTCCTAGAAGAAGGGGTACAAGTAAAGGAGTGGCATTCAGAAAGTGAAGGAAGGAGATCAGCTGTGAGAAATAGGTTGAGATTACATTACAAAGAACCTGGACATAGCATAGGGATATTAATTGCTACATAGTGTAGCATGATGACTATTTGCAGTGAGAGAGAGACTAATAGAAAAAAAGGAATAAAAATCTGTATGCAAGTGACTACAATAATACTGTGAAAGGGAGACATGGAGACCCAAAATATCAATTATGCAATTATCTAGGCATATATAAATAAAAGCAAAAGTGAGATGTGAGTGTGAAAATGGGGAGATGTAGAATGTGGGCACACTTAGAAGTAAGTTGCAGGACAGAGCCTGATTTTTCACATAGTCTGTATCTTGCTATCTCTGCTGTTTCCCCATTTCTAGAAAGCCGGTATTTCATCTATCTTTCATCATTTCACATGCAATGAATAAATAGCAGAATTTCTGATTCTCTTTTTTTTTTTTTTTTAACTTCTTGCCTTTGGACTATTATTTACTGTGTTTCCTTTTGGTTTATCATCATTTCGTTGTTATTTCTTTTTCTATTTGTCTTTTCCTTGAGCACTATGATTTGATTCTGTGGGTAAAATTTTTTCTAACATATTATTCTTAACACTTAGGATATTTTCTTGAGACAGTAATTTCAGTTTTTTTTTCTTTATCAAAACCTGATTCCAAAGAGAATTTTATGTAGAAAGCCAGATCATGAATCTGCAAGCACTGGAGCTGTGTGGCTGTGGTCATTGGCAGTATCCTCTTCTGTCTCAGAATTGAGCTCTGAATATCTCTAGATGTTCTTGATACTATAGGAGCACATTCTGAAATGCACTCTCTTGGGGTAGCCTGCAAGTTTTCACTTCAATAAGGAATGGCTTTGGCACTTTACCAGTTAAAAGTGAAATCCAGATCTGACAGAAAAAGGAAAGTACAGGGAAAATTTCT
This sequence comes from Geosciurus inauris, assembly GCA_004024805.1. Lineage (NCBI taxonomy): Eukaryota > Metazoa > Chordata > Mammalia > Rodentia > Sciuridae > Geosciurus > Geosciurus inauris. The sequence continues at coordinate 47,767 of PVHX01005417.1, read as the reverse complement.
CCTCAAGATTTGGGAGCTGTTCTAAATTTCAGGGAAATTAATTGCAGACAATTTTATATTCTGTATCTCAGTACTACATTGTGATACACAGTTTAAACTTCCCATTTCTCCTCCTTAGGTCCACTACTTTATTTTTCACATGGCTTTTATGATGATCATAGAGACTCTAGGCTTTTCTGGATTGAGTCAGGCAATTAAAGATTCATTTTCTGCCAGGAAACTTAACTAGATTGAAATTAAACTAAAATGAGGATTTATTCAATTATGAAGTTTTAGATGCAGGTTTGACTCATTTACGTGTCCCAGTTTCAATATAAATTCTGCATATCTATTTTGCATGGATTATAAGAAAATGTTAGTATTTTTATTTCTGAATTTCCCCTTTGAATATAAATCTTTCTGTTTCTACTATTTGGTAAACGAAAGGAATATCAAAAAGAACTAAGGCTTTTATTCTAAATGATGCCAAAAGAATCTTTTGATTATGAAAGAGAAAAATCAGTTAGCTCAGTTATAATGGATTATGTCTGCTTCACAAATATTTATTTGAATGATAAGTCTTTTATTATTCAATGACAATGTGCCACAGCCAATAAGCAACTCTGAGACCACTATTTCACTTCTTCTTCAGCTTCTAAAATTAAACAAGATTATATTACCCCAGTCTCTCACTCTATAAGAAAAGTAGGCAAAGAAGAGAAGCTATAGGTTTGAAGCGGTAAAATCTACACGTTCTTAAATATTCTTACATCTCAGTATTGCATTATTTAATATTTGTAAAAAGCAAATAGCATTTTATAATAAATTTACCAGTTAATTTAGCTTAAAAATCCTATTAATTGTAGTTATGAATATTAGCAATATATAGTATTTTCCTAAGAGTAGAAATTTAATGGAAAAATATAATTTGCATTTGCATTTTCCTTCTAAATGAACTTTAGATAGGCCAATACTTTTCACTGTGAAAAGAATGAATTTCTAGAAAGAAAAGAATTTCTAGCATGTTTACTAGAAATTAAAATGTGCTTGGGAGCTCCCAATTAAATTATACCTTAAGTGGCCTGTTTAGTTTTCAATCAAATGGAAATGAGGGTTGATGCTTCTGATTTATAAGATTAAGCAAACACACTGGTATTAAGTGATAATATATTAGACGTTTAAATAAATTCATGGACTATTTTGCTATTCCCTAAAGCTTCAAATCAACTATGACCTTGGAAATCTCATAATACATATTCTCCAAGCAAGAAACCTAGTCCCTCGAGACAACAATGGCTATTCTGACCCTTTTGTTAAAGTCTATCTTCTTCCAGGGCGAGGGTAAGTGAAGAAGCAATGTCTTTCAAGTACAAGAGCCCAAGACTTAAAATCTCTGATTTCCAAAACCTCACCTTAATTTAGTACCCTTTCTTTAGTTTTGTCTATATGACACATTTTTTAAATTTCTAATTAGGAGATAAGGTGAAATTAAAAATTCATAATTAAGCCTTAAAGAGTTCTGAAATTGCAGTAATCACAATTCAATCGGCCTCTGGAGTAAATCAGCATTTCAATTCTTGGAACCACTCCTGTGATGACCAGTCAGATTATGACAGAAGTTAAGAAATTATCTTAGCCGGTTGTGGTGGCACAGGCCTGTAATCCTAGCACTTTGGGAGGCTGAGACAGCAGAATCATGAGTTCAAAGCCAGCCTCAGCAATGGTGAGGTGCTAAGCAACTCAGTGAGACCCTGTCTCTAAATAAAACACAAAAAATAGGGCTGGAGATGAAGCTCAGTGGTCAAGTACCCCTGAGTTGAATCCCCGGTACCAAAAAAAAACAAAAAAAAAAAGGAAGAAAGAAAAAGAAATTATCTGTGGTAGATGTAAAAAATTAGTTTTCATTCCCAAATTTATTTGAAGAACCAATATTTAGTTGCTGTTTTTGTAAATGTGTGTATTTTCTAATATGTTTGATGTTTTTGATGTTCTTTAAATGATTTGTTGATATGCCCCTATTTATATGTGTATTTCCACATCAATGTTTTAAAAATAATATGTAAAAATAATATCTGAGTGGTTGACTTGGGTAAGTAAATGGAAAATATCTCTGAATCTCTTGTGTGATATATACCTTGTTGACATAGAGTAAGTGCTCAGGCCTGAGTGGGTTGCTGAGAGCACATGTGCAGCATGCTTGAGGCCCTTAGTTCAATCCCCAGCACCAAATAAAATTAATAAATAAAAGATAAGTGCTCTTTGGAGATGTGTAATTTTCATATAATTAATGCTAATTGCTATGTTCTGATATGTGAATCAGTACTCAAGGGTGCTTTCAAAACAGTGATTTGGCCTCTACAGATCATTTTTATCTGAACAATTTATATTAGCCAAATTAGGAGGATGAAACCATAAGTAATCACAAATGGAGGTATAATAAAAAGAACTCTGGGTTGGTAATTTGATGAAACAGATTTTAGTTTTTGTTTATTTTTTCTTTCAATCTGAGGAATGGCATTTGAATATTATTTTTTGCTTGGAAATTTTTAACTGTGGTGTAGAAGCAGAGAACCTAGTACAATGACCTGCCATGTACCTATCACTCATCTTCAAGAATTATTACTTACTGGGCAATTGTGTTTCATGTTTACCCTTATGGAATCCCTCCACCCAGATTGTTTTGAAATAAATTTCATCTATTGTAACTTTCTATGAAAATATTTTAGTGTATATATCTAAAAGATAAGGACTTTTAAATAATCATAATACCAATATATAAGCATAATTTTAAAATATACCAAGAATTTATTTCCCTAGTTGCTTCATAATATTTTCTTACTTGGTTGAGGACCTAGTTGATATTTATAGAACATGCTATCCACTAATAGCAAATTGTATATTCTTTTTAAGTAAACATGGAGCATTCACCAAAACTATTTTCTATGCAAAAAAAAAAAAATCGTCAACATTGAAATCCTACAAAATATGTTTTCTGACTATATTGGTTATTTTGAATGGGATCCAAATTAGAGTTATACATTGCATTTATATCAGCTGTTTATTTTGTATCATAATAGTAGGTGACAAATTCTTTTAAATTTGATTTCTGGTTAATATTGAGAGAGCTAGGGTAGGAGAACCATTGTTTCTTAGTTTTTCTAAAGAAAGAAATGAGGTAATACTCAAAAAATAATTTGAAAATTGGAAGGTGCTAAGTTAAATTCAGTAGACAGGCTTTAATTCCATCCTTCCCAAAAATTCCATTTAGAAACTTAGAAGAGTTGGTATGTTTGCTCTAGCTTTAATTTATCAAAAATTTTTAAATCCTGAATAATTTACTAGAGATTACCTACTAGCCACATAACTTAAAAATGGGGACCTCTTAATTAATTTAGACATTTATGTAGTTACATGGCTACATCTTTTAAAATGAGTATAAAAAAATGACAAAAAAACTGAACTTCATTCTGACTTTAATTATGGTCATTAAAGCTTTAGTATTATTTAATGACAGTATTATGAAACAAGGGGAAATCACTTTCAAGGATTTGTCTCTAATTAGTATTTTTAAATAAATGAACAAAAGTATTTTATACTACTACCTAGAAGGTACCTGTATTTTATTTATACAGGATATATTTTAATTAGAATGTTATAAACTTGAATAACCAAAAGGACAGGCAGGCAGCATGAATACATCAGTCCCTTCTGGAGAAAGTAACAGGGAATAATGAGAACTATAGTGAAATAGAAATAGATTGCCCCACCTCCAGCTATCCTCATGTACTTTCTCCAAATAAATATCCTAATGAGTGGAATTTAGCTTAAAATCAGCTAATATGCTACTCATATACAACTCCTAACTCTTTTACTAAATTATTCCTAATTCTTGCAGTAACCAAGACATTGAGATTTACTAGTGAAGTGTTTTTTTCACTGTACTTCTAAGATGATCTCTGCCTCATGTCATTTATATGTTATGGTACAGTTTCTCTTAGTATTATTCTCATATTTTCTTCCTCATTTCTGTTCCTAACTTCTCTCTTCCTCTTTTTCCTACTTTCCTGTTGTGTCCTTCACTCTCGCTCTTGGAATCAATGCAGTCAAGTCATGGTTGTCCAGAATGCAAGGTAGAGTTGATTCTCTTTCAGTGTCAAGCTATGCTCGTATACCTAGAGTTGTACTTTTTGTATTGTTATAAATATTGATTTGTACTTCAATTTGGGTTGTAACATTTATTTTTCTACATTTTTATATCTATTGATTTAGGCCTCCAGCAAATTATTCTGACCATATTTCAATAGCTTTAGCAGGTATGTGCAATAGGATGCAGAAAAGTACAAAATATTAAAAAGCAGAAAATATTAAAAACAAAAGTAAACATTGAACTACCACCCTGCAATTAGAAATAACTCAACTTTTCATTTATAATCTGTTCACTAAATTTGACACGGTGATAGACTTCTTTTTTTTTTTTTTTTGGTACAGGGGATTGACTCAGGGGCACTTGACCACTGAGCCACATCCCCAGCCCTATTTTGTGTTTTATGTAGAGACAGGGTCTCACTGAGTTGCTTAGCACCTCGCTGTTGCTGAGGCTGGCTTTAAACTCGTGATTCTCCTGTCTCAGCCTCCCAAAGTGCTGGGATTACAGGCTTGAGCCACCGCGCCCGGCTGGTGATGGACTTCTTGGTAGGACTAATTCTCTCATCACAGGACACAGTCCAGTTCTCTTGGGCTGATATGTGAAATCTGTTCTGTTTCAAAGAGATAGTGTCATTTTTAGAATAGACATTATCAATCACATTATTCAGAATCTTTGGGTCTTTTATCTAGAGAAACAATCGTAGTAGTGATTGCATTTAGCTTAGAAGTGACCATGTTTTGTCAATGCAAATAAAGATTGAATGTCTGGTACATCTTGGTTTATAGTTTGGAAGTTCTAGAAGTCAGTCTTTCATCTATATATCTTTAAGAGTCATCTGTGTGAGAGATAACTGTAATGACAAGGTACTGAAATTAAGGTCGACTATGGAAGCCAATGAAGTCCTTAAGAATGTGGGTTTGGCCAGGCTTGCTGTCACATGCCTGTAATTTCAGTGACTGAGGCAGGAGGATCACAAGTTCGAGGTCAGTCTGGGCAATTTAGCAAGACCCTTTCTCAAAATAAAAAAATGAAATGTCCTAGGGGTGTAGTTCAGTGGTAGAGTGCTCAGGGTATAATCCCCAGGAGCACAAAAATACACTTAAACAAAAAGAAAGAAAATAAAAGAACTTGGGTTTGAGTTCCACCCTTGTCACTTAGAAATTATGAGATTTATCTAAAACTATTTTATCCTCTGCTAACCAGGATTGATAACTTATTTCACAGGATTTTTGTGAAATATATGGGGTAATGAATCAAAGTGATAAACATAATATCAGGTACATAATAAGCTTTCAGCTAATGGTAATTGCTATTATTATTGTTAGTGATAAATATAAACTTTATGTAGCCAATGGTCAGTTATCTCTGAAAAAAGAAAGTGAGGATGGGAATATGGCATATTTGAGCTACTCATAACTTATCTAACAAAACTAAGAAAACCAAACAACTTTTCTTTATTAACAAATTACAGAACATTAAAGTTAAAAATGCAAGTTCCGTTAGCTAATTAAAAATGACACTGATCCCTTTTTCTCATTTCTTCTTATTTCTTCTTCCTGGTCTTTGCTTAATGTACTCATAAGCTCTGAGAGAATAAATGTCAGGTCAGATGAGGTGAAAGAATAACAAGGAAGGAACCCAAATAGTCCATGAACCTAATATACACCCTTGGATAATGAACAGGTGGAACTGAATATATCTGAAGTATCTCCTTCTGCTCCTTCTTCACACTATTGGGCAATTTGCACATTTTTTTTTCTCATTAATGAGGTCTATGATTTTAACTAGGTTTAGCTATCATTATGCCTGGAAATCCAGTTATTTTTTGGAGTTTGTCTAAACATCATAGTTAACATATCAAACTATTTCCTCTGGGATGGATATTAGATGCATTTGCAATACAATAGCCAAAACTTTATCTCAATGAATTTCAAAGGAAAACAAAGAAGTACAAATATGTTTTAAGAATTCATTCAACAAACTTTTTCTTTAGCATAACTATGTGCCAGATACCATGTGAAGTGCTGGGGTTCAAGTTGACAACACAGTGGTAGTCTGTACTCTCAGGGAACAACTGGGAAAATAAAGTGACACATGATAAATACACTGCTGCTTAGAAAAATAAAGCTTACACGATGGGGTATGCACTGTACCTGGTTTTTTTCTTTTTTTTCAACATACACACATATACATTATAAGACGAGTAAAACAAAACCAAATAAATGAATACTTTCAAGGTTTTACATAATTAATTCTATGAAAATAAATACAAAGAAGTTATCACATTCTATTCTTTTCCTCATTTTTTTTCTTTTGAAATTAAGATGAGGAGATCTCTTTTCTCTTCTGGTTTAGGTGGAATAATTGAACTTAAAATATTTTCTTGTAACTACCTTAAAGGAATCTACCTATGACAAAATAGTCAATGAAAACAAATCAAAGAAAAAGGAAATCAGTCAAAACCTAAAGGGGATAAAATTGAAAATATACATATATATTAAGATAAACACCACGTTCTTCTTAATGAATTGACTTTTTATTTTCCCATATTAATTAATCTTTGATTATGAGATATGTCCTAAATGTCATAGTATAATACTATTAATATAATCTTTCATGAGAGAATGTACTGTCATGCATTTACCAGACAGGAAAGGAAAATTAAAGTGAACTCTATTTGTTTCTAAGCCTGAATTTATTCTCACATTCAAGAATTCCCCAGCTTAGCTGCCCACCTCTACCTCTATCCCACAGATTTCAACATGACTTTGAGAATTATGGCAGGTTTTTCAATTATGTGAAATGCCAATACAGTCTGCTGGGATCATGCAAAAGATGGTCACAAACATGGTATTTACATAACAAGTGTTACTAAAGAAATGGCTTCATGTGGCCAGCTCTGCATGTCAGGATTGCAAATGCAAAAAATGTTGGCAGAAGATTTCATTGGCGTTTACACAGCTCAGTCATTGGGTCCAGGGGCAGCATGTTTACCTCTATTTATCCTAAAGGCAATGAATGTCTAGAGTCAGGAGAGAATTAGAGAATCAAACTCCTTAATAAGATTAAGATGCTATTGTAAAATGGACATCTTAATTTGTGTCTAGTGCAGGTTGCTTTTGAATGGATCTGTTAAAAGTACTTATAATAACTATTCCTTTTTGTCCCATGATATTCACATAGGTATAACATTAAGAATTTCCCTAGGCAACTCTAAAAGTGACTTGTACTCACACATCATATATAATGTATATTGTGTGTATACATATATATATATACACAATATTGTTATAACATATGTGTTTAAATTGAAGTGGGGAACTTAGGTTATTAAAAAAAACTAGACACCCCTGCTAATAAAGTCTCCAGTTAAGAAAATAGAAGGATAAGTGACATTTTATGATGGGCTTAATCAATTAAGTTCATATGTTATGTATTTAAGAGCAAGGATTCAGATTTCCTATATTTGAATCCTAATCCTGACAGTCCACAACTCTGCAACCTTACCAATCCACCTTAATTCCTCTGAGCCTCAGTTTTTCTTCCTATTAAATGTGGAAATAAATAATACCTGTCTTTTAAGTATGACTTGAAGATTAACTGAGTTAACACATAAAAATAATTTATGTGCCTAGAAAAAGTAAGAATTTTATAAAAGTTATTATTATTTTAGTGTGCTTGCTTTATAAAGTAGTCTTTATGCATGAATCAAACTTGATTATGATAATTGAATGTATGGTCATATGTTAATAAAATTAAATAAGAATTGTGCAGTTGCACAACTTGATAGAGATGCTCAGTTTCTGGCATAGAATTGGTATTTAATAATTGTATCTACCTGTGTAAGTGAAAAAAAGTCTAAAGGTAGATATGAAAATTTTAATAACAATTACTTATATTTATGAATTAGTAAAAGACTAAAATTCTTTTGAAAATATTTCAGTACTACATATGACTTTAATATAGATGCATCCAATTTTAACGAAAGTATGATTTGCATTTGATATTTATTCTTAATTGCTAAAATTATCAGATTCAAATTTTTAGAACTTGGAAAACTAATTTTACTACTAATCACTGTATCATCAGTCCTTTCTATGGTTTTGCCATGGTCTTACCACTTTGATAACTAAGTCCAAAACAAGCAGAAACTTTAAAACTCATACTGTCATGTATTGTTTCCTATAGGAACAGCTGTGATTCTAGAGTGCTAACCAAAGCCTGCTATTAACTTAAAGTGGTCACTTTATTCTTCTCATGTCATCATCAATAAGCGAAACAAAAACAAACAAACAAAAAATAAATAAATATAAGGAGACATAGTTTGACCAAATATTTGAATTTTTTTGTTACAAAGTACTGAAAATTATAGAAAATACTTTAATGAATACCTATGTATTTGTTACCCAGTTTTATCAAATATTCAAATACTCATATTTTGTTATATTTGCTTCAATGTTTAATAAAAGGTATTTTATTAAATACCTTGAAGACGTCTGAAATCGATTCCTTGTCTACCTAATATAACTACACAATTCAATTTAATATCTGTATTTACTTTTATCAAATTATATTTACATAAATGTCTTATATGCATGTATACTAGATTATATATTATTTCATATGATTTTAATTTTATATGATGATAGTTTACTATATTTATCCTTCTGCAAATTTTTTGATGAAGATAATTTTAAGATTTATACATTTTATATATGGATATATTTAATACATTTTAACTGATGTTTAGTATATAATTGATTGAATATATCATAATGCATTCATTCTTATTGTCTTACTATTAGAAAAAATATTGCAAGCAATATTGTTTTATTATTAGCAACAATATTGCAAAGAACAAATTTCTTGTGTACAGATGATTGAACTTCTCTAGGGCAGAAGTGGAATAGTCCAGATGTTTGAATATACATAAACTTAAATTTTTCTAGATATTAACAAAATTACCTAAGCAGTATGTGTACAAATATCTTTTCTGTCCACAGTGTATGAGTCCCTGTTTCTTTTTATTCAATTTATCTTGAATAACAAAATCATCAAATGCTACTCTTATTTTTATATGTTCAAATGGGTGGTTAAAAGTGAGAAGAATACCGCTTTATTTTTAAAGTAGGTTTCAGGTCACAGTAGCTGACATGTGAGGTGTGGGGCAATCAGTGTTGGGAATTACCACCCCTGCAACTGGCTGGTAAGAGCATAAAGCCAGAGAGAGAGGGAAGATGGTAGATCTACCTCTAAAAGTGGGTGTGAACTAGAGTTTGATTCTCAACAGCTAAAATTGTATTTTTAATTAAAATTGTTATAGCTACATTAAATATCATATTTTATCAAGAGCATCAGAATATACTTTAAATATTAGACAAAATTTCAGCTATAGCAATGGCTATTCTTCATCCTTTACTCAGTTAATGCATTCATTGCTATTTTGGGTTTGTTTTGGAAATAATGAATTGAAAGACCATATAGCTTTGCTGGTTTTATTAGATGCAAAACCACTGGAAAGTTAAACACCAATTATTATTTATGGAACAAGAAGATATTGATATTACCATATAGTTTGTACAATTATCTCCTACATTCAGGAAAGATTAAGATTTTTAAAATTATAATATTGTTAGAACATCTACAGGCATTTCTTTTTAAAAAAATACTCATTAGGGCAAACAAAACTGAAGGCATGCAACATATTTTTAAATTGTCATTGTATATTCAATTTAAAATGAGCCACCTTAAGACATGTAGATGATGGGATAATTATACAGTGATTTGGAAAAAATATCTTGAAAAGTCTTCATGTCCTTCAATTTGACTGTGAACTCATCAGTTAAGGTGAAGAATCAAAACAGCTCTTTCTTTTCTTCCAATTCAGTGCTGAGTACAAGAGAAGGACTAAATATGTTCAGAAAAGTCTTAATCCTGAGTGGAACCAAACAGTAATTTATAAAAGTATTTCTATGGAACAGGTAAGTAATGATTATTTTCTAGGTGACAGATTTGGGCTAATATAAATATAGGGATGGTAAAATATTTTTGTACTGGGACCCAAATTAATTTTTGTCATACAAACAAAAAGAGTTTGATAAAATACATATTAAAAATGTAGGCAATGAAAAGAAATGAGTGAAATTCAGATAGGATGAAAATAAATGGATGTACTTTGACAAAGCAGCCAAAAAATGAGCAAAAAAGTAAATTAAATTAGACTGGTGCAGTGTTTTCCATTGATTATTTCAAAATTTAAATATTTCAATAAAGTGGATCATCATTATGATTTTGGGGAAAATATTTTTCAACTGGCTATATTTTGATTTTCATAAGTGATACAAAGAAAAAATTCAAAATTCAGCACATCAAAATGGATTACTGCATCAGACAGTATTTTAGGAATTCATCTCTTCCCTAAATTGAGGCCTTCTTAGAGGTCAAAGAGGCTTAATTGTGCAGAAGGATCACAGTGGCTAGCATAGTGATCATCACCACAAATATGTGACTCAAGGCAAAATCACATCAATGTGCTTTCAAAAATCTTAACTTTACATGAATAGCAGAAAATAACTGATAATTTATAAGGTTAAATTCAAAGAGAAAAGAAGACTAATAAAGCAGGAAGAAGTTATCCATATAAAACAATTTATAATTTGCTATTGTTTTATATGAAAATTATACTTCAAAAATGAGGCATTTGTCCTTTGAAAGATTGATTTGATTATGGAGTTGCAGCTGGATATAAATTATAATCTGAGTTCTTCAAAGTAAGCGAAATTCGCCTGCAAAAACAAGACAGTGTCACTGTATTTTTTTTGGAAATCACTGAAATAAAAATATTTGAAATATCTTTAAATGTCAAAAATATTTTAAATAATCCTGGATATTTTGCCATCTAAAGACTCCATATATTAAAAGATCAATTAGATTATGCTTCTATTTTTAAAACTGGGCAGGTGAGGGTAGAATAAAACAATAGGAAATAAAGAGTTGCCATTTTGTTCACAAAATAACGAGGTCCCTTATGATCAAACAGTAGATGGAACTGCAAAGTAATAATTGAAATTTTTAACAATGTTTCGGATCAATCGACATTGTTTCAGATAGAATTTCAAGTGGTTTTACACAAGTGGGAAAGGATACAAGGTTGAAAAGAAATTAGTCTAGTACATGAATATAATGAAAATTTCTGATGGAAAAAGGGGGTTGATGACAGTTTTATTTGAACTGTAGCTCAAGAAGAAAACTCTGGAGGTGACAGTTTGGGATTATGATAGATTTTCTTCCAATGACTTCCTTGGAGAGGTAAGCCTCGGATTATTTTTTACTTATTTGCTACCATTGTAAACCACAAATTAATGCAGGATGCCAAGCACATATCTTAAGTTTATAAAATAACCATTTCTAAATAAAATCCTTTTGGTGATAGGATTTATTTCCTGACTTACTTTTTGAATGTTGGAACAGCAACTTGAAAAAATGGTTTCACCTACTACTTTATGTACTTTATAATTATTTATAAGAATGATTAATTGTTTTATTAATTACTAATTCACAATAATAATCCAAATGAGAGTTGAGCTAACAAATTTATGTTATAAGGTGAGGTGGATTTTTTAAATGGAATTTCATGTTCTTCAATTGCTGTTCCTCACTACATGTATGTAGAATGGACTTGACGTAGCATTTTACATTGGAAGTTATGATTAAATATCCTAAGGAAAAACTCTGAAATATCATTAAAAGCAAAACTAGGAATAGGATCTAACACTCAAAACAAGATCTTGTGGTGTATTTTCATCTAGGATATTCCAGAGCTATTTTACTTGGTATTCTTAGAGCAGAAGTTTTGGATGTATGTTAAAAATAAATCATTTGCAAGAAATCTAAAACCTACAAAAGGTGATATCCTTTTGATAAAGATTGTGTAAAGCAGTTTTGTAGTCTAGGTGATAATGTGGGCTTCTTTGGTTTCTAAGACCCTGTATCCCTCTTCCTGCATAAATCAGACCACTAAATCCTCATCTTCCAAGTCCATCCTAGCCTAGCCCCATGAACTAATCTTGAACATAAGCAAGACTACTCTAGGATATAATGCTGTATCTGAACTAATGTCTTCATTCAAAAAACTGACGTGTGGAAGTCCTTCCAATTTGTTGTCTTACATTTACCCAAATCCAGAGCTTATGTCCATTGTGTTGGGATTCATTAGATCTTTATAACTCGTCAAATCTAAGATGCCAGCAACTGTAAAATGTGCCATTATTTATGTTCCTCTAAGAAAAAGATATAATATCAATTAAACCATGATGCAGTGCTTTCTCATCATGTTGTTAGTCATATCTTATTTCAAGTATTAAATGTTTTAAAATAGAAGAAATTAGTAATGGCAATATTCATTTTTTTCATTAATTTCATTTCGTCCCTCTTGGGACTAAAATCATACATTTTTTAAAGTTGCTAGCTGAGTTTAGGACTAGAATTTCATATAAAAATGTTCTGTTTCATTAAAAGATTGACTCGTGACCTTACCTTTTTACAGGCTATCTAAATAATTGAGTTAATATTCAAAGACATTATATAGTTGAATTTAATCAAACATTTTCTGAGTATCCAATATGCATAAGATATTGTTCCCAACATCATGAGTGCATATAAATGAGAAACAAAAGAAAAGAAAACTGAGGAAGAAAGCAGCATCATCCTCACAAGTTACACTAGTCCTGTGGTTTATATTCTTGAATAAATTTTAGATTTACAGAAAAAAAGTAATGAATGGATCATAATTAATCCATAGATTTAATTGATTCATTACATTCTTTTTTCAGGTACTGATTGATTTATCTAGCACGTCTCACCTGGATAACACTCCTAGGTGGTATCCACTGAAAGAACAGACTGAAAGCATTGATCATGGCAAGTCTCATTCCAGCCAGAGCAGCCAGCAGTCCCCAAAGCCATCTGTCATCAAAAGCAGGAGCCATGGTATCTTCCCTGACCCGTCCAAGGGTAGGAGATTTTTCGAGTACAAAAAGTTTTTGTCTATTTGTTCACTAAGTATCTTCTTGAATATATATTTAATATGTATTGAAAAGTTAGAGAATATCAGAAAAAAATTAACATAATCTCAGGTAAAGAGTTGATATGGAATAGAGAGAAAGTAATTCTAATTTCAAATAACCATATTCTTAAGTAAATGACTTTTCAGTCTTCCCTTTAACTCTCCACTTTTCAGTCTACAAAATGGAGAATGTTGGGCTATGTGAACTATTTGGTCTTTTCTATTCCTCAAAATCTATGATAAGGGGCTGGGGTTGTGGCTCAGTGTAGAGTTCTTGCGTAGTACATGTGAGGCAATGGGTTCTATCCTCAGCACCACATAAAAATAAATACAGGTCAAAAAAAAAAAAGAATGCTTTTTAAAAAATCCATGATAATATGATTTTAGAAAATGCACTGGGGTATTTCATAAAGAAAATATAAAAATCCCTCTAGCACATTGACTAAACATAATCAGCATTACTATTTAGGCATATTCCATTTACACTGTAAGTTATGATTAATTGTTTGAATCTCTGATTTTTCAAAAATATACTCTTACTCTATAGATTTAATTTGGCATTCTTTTTACTTATTGTATCAAGAACATTTTAGCCATGTCATCAAAACATCTGGTATTCTAAATTTTAAATCTTTCCTAAATATTGGATGGAAACTAATTTTTACACTATTATTATATTTTAAATAATAGTGGCATACATTGGGTTTGACAATATATACAGCATTCCATTTATTGAGATTTCCTTTGGGAGGTTTATAACCAACCATCTTACAGCACAATATGATTCTTTGTCATAAATTAGGATATTAGATAAATGTGTGATATCTTATCTAGATATACTGAACTGTTGATAAATATTAAATACAACTTTTATACGAGACTTTAGTATTATTTCCTTGTCTCCTATGCACTTCTCAGAAAGCACATCAAATTGAACAGCACTTCTACATACATTAGAAGAGAATGGATTACCTAGTGTTCTAGGAGATGGGAATCTAAGGCCATGTCTAGAAGGCCATTGAGTGGATATGGTAACCACTGACTGACAATGAGTGCTGGAGACTACTTATGAATAGGTTTCATAGTTCATTTATGGTTTCTGCTTTGTCATTCGAACTTTGCCCTGTTTAGCATTCTGCAAGGTGATTAGTCTAGAACTCTCTTTCTATGACTTACTATATGTACGTGATCCATACATTCTCTAAAATTACCTGAGAGAATGATTCTACAATCTTTACATTTATTATGTCCTAAGGATTCTCACTCCTCATTTAAAACTTCACTATATTTTTGCTTAAGAATTCTCCTGGGGCCCCTGTTAGAAAGATCAGAGTTGCAAGAAGAAACGAGAAACTAACAGATTCATTACTTGAAACTAGTTATAATGTATTCCTCTTTATTGACCTCTCTCTTCTCAAGATTCTGATCCTTTGGTTTTTCATCCCCAAAATTGTTTTCCAAATGTTTAGTCACATTACTATATGGTAAGCACTAGCATAAACGATTCATAAGAATATTAAAATAAATCTGAGACAGTTTCAAATTGTGTGTAGACCAAGCTTTACAGCAGGAAGGCTGGAGCAACTTTAACTTTAACTGTTCTACCCTTTTGTAACCAGACATGCAGGTTCCTACCATTGAGAAATCCCATAGTAGTCCTGGTAGCTCAAAATCATCATCTGAAGGCCATCTCCGTTCCCATGGACCATCTCGCAGTCAAAGCAAAACCAGCGTCACTCAGACCCACCTGGAAGATGCAGGGGCTGCCATAGCCGCTGCTGAAGCCGCCGTGCAACAACTCCGCATTCAACCAAGTAAAAGACGCAAATAAATTCCTCAGCATGGCAGCTTAATGTTCATCTGTTGCCTTTCTCTCCTGCTGTCCTTCCCTGTTTGCTTTCTGTTTTTGGCATCCCCTGCTCACTCCGTTCTCTGTCCTTTTGTCTGTGTAAGAACAGTATCAATACATAAATATGCTCTCTTTTATTCAGTATTTTTTTTTTTTTAAATTTCAATAGACTGCAATAAAACTGGCTGTTTCTCCATTGTTTCCACCATCCATCCACCCTGGCTCATAGTGTTTGGTAGCTGCGTCTGTGATGTTTGCAGGCAAAGCAGTGTTGTGCGTCCTTTTTGTGTGTGCTTAAAAACTCTAGAATGCAGGAATTATAAGCACAGGTAGCTGCCAATTCTCCAAGTATTACACACAAAAAAAGCACACACACATGTAATAAGTATTTGTAGAAAATTAGCAATGAGATTATTGCACCTGAAAACACTCAAAAATTTAGAAGAGTATTGAGACCAGTAGTCAAGTTCTAGAAACTAGGGGAAAAAGCCATTTCAAACCAATGCTTAAAAAACATGAAGAAATTATGCATGAGAGATGTTGTAGCTATCCATGTGTGAAACCTCCTAGTCTTTTTTGAATACTTGTGAAGAAAATCATATTTCATATATTTTAAAAAGTACATATTATTGATATATGTATAAGCAAATGTGATGAGGTAATGTGACCTCATTAAGGAGCACAATTGGTCCCTTCTGTTGGATCACACTTTGTATATGATAACAGAGAATTTACAGGTTATTTTTTTTCTAATCATTGAAATCCTTTAAAGGTCAAGATATGCTGTGTCCAGTGGCTGTAAATCAATTTAAGTATAGCAGTTCACCCATCTTCACTGCTGGGTTTTTGTTGTTGTTGTTGTTGTTGTTTACCACTTCATTTGTGAAAATGTACCCAATTGATATAATTAAATAAAAACTCAAGTGCAGGTATTTCACAAATGTAGGTACACTGTTACTTCCACATGGCATCAGCCAGGCAATGAGATAGATGGTCGTTTTCCCATCTCCCCAATCATCATTTTCAAAGAAACAGCCAGTTTTAACGCCTTCTAGTGCTGTGCATGTGGTGTCATTTTGGCATTTGAAAACACAATTGAAATAGAGCAAAAGAACACTTCTGTTTGCATGAATAACATTTAAGCTGGTTCCATCTGAGGTACATACTCTGGGTTTCCATTTCACCCACACTGCCACAGCAGCACATAAAAGCGGTCAGTCTAATCATGCCAGGAAGCAGCACAGACACAGCATAGCAGGAGTCCTCCCCATTCAAAGAACTCAGTCTGATAATCTGCCTCCACCAGCCAATGGCAACCAAGACCAAAGCCAGCTAGCCCTCAGGAAGGTGATGTCTGATGGACCAGTCAAGCCAGAAGGAGGTGAGCAGAAAGGCCCTGTTCAAAGCACACAGCAAGAACATTCCCAAATTTAAAGCTCTCATCTTTAATTTTTTAGAGATTGTCTGATAAAATGTTTATTCACTTTTTAATGTGCTTTTGTGGGCATGGCATTTTAGGACTTCATCATCACCATGTAAGTCCCAAGATCAGTCTCATGATAGATATATTGACTACAGTGATTTGTATTTTTCTATGCACTGAGTATCTTTTGACTTTTGTTGGGAAATAGATTAACAGTATTCATATTGCAGAATGGAATGCATGCTACTAACCTAATCTGTTCAAGCATGACTATAAATATGTTGCATTGTGATAAAAGTTTAAATTGCTCACAGTTCAAGTTAGCATACCAGTTGGAATGTAGACCAGTTTTTGTTGCATATTATTTGAAGTGTAACTTTTGGAAATTCTTAGAGGAAAGTAAAGGAAAAAATGTCAATGCACTCATTCACCTTTCCATGGTGAAATTCTCTCTTGATCCTACAAGCAGACATTTTCCATTCATGTTTCCATAGTTGTTAAGTGTATCAGATGTGTTGGGCATGTGAATATCCAAGTGCCTGTGTAATAAATAAAGTATCTTTATTTCATTCATAAACTACTGGGTTCTGAGCCATTGTTATATGATGCAGTATAAAATGTGTCAGTTTTTGTTTTCTCATTTGAATCATTGCAGTACAGAGTAGTTACTATTCCATTAATAGTAAGAGCTGTAATGATAGAAACATTGGGAAGCATAACAAAATTCCTCATTGGAAACAAAATAGAAGGAAAATCATTACCAATGAAAGCATCAGAGCTTACATTAAAACGTAGATAATGGAGTTGGGCTGCCCCCGGCAACACTTTCAATGTTTCTTGGCAATCTTCTCAGGTTCCAGTATAGAGGAAGGTAAATCCCATGAGCCCCTGCTTAAAGAAACAGCTAACCTTGATCCCATAGCTGTATTAAGAAAGGAAAGCAAGTGCATATCTGTCCCTCACCTGATCCCAGCATTCATGGAGTTTTCCCCAACAAAAAGTGCCATTGCCAGTGACAGGAATCAAACTAGTATGATCATAAAATCATTTCAAATTTTAATTTAAAAACTCTTCTTTAAAAATTATTTTAAAAAGACTAGGATAGCAGGCACCTTCCAGCCCTAAAACACTCAATTTTCTGAGTATTGCCACAAAATCAAATTCAAGTCTTGTACTCTCCTATTGATTTTATTTTTATTATTTTCAGAAAATTAGAAGCACTTAATGTGCTTTTCTCCCAAGTAGTTAGATATTTGGGGCAATGAACATATGTGGCAGTATGAAGGCAAACCACTGAGATGTTTCTTAAACTTTTCAGTAAATAAGGAAACAGTTTAAATAGTAGTATAATTTTGAATGTATTTTTCCACAATTATAAATTGTCACCAGTGCACAATTTCCCTGTCCTTTCTGGTCTTACTGGTACTTTCCAAAAGTACTTGAAAGTCCACCTCTCATCTTTTCTTTCATCAAATAAGTTCAGTTGATTTCTTCATATTATTCATTTTCTTACTTGAATATTACCTTAATTACAAATAGCATAGTAATCAAATGCTTGCCTTATTTCATGCTTTATTTTTATGTATTGTTGTTTAAGTATATAATTATTTTGTGAGATTTTTATCATAGATGTGGCTCTTAAAATCTATATGAAAATGTTTTAATCCCTTTTCTTTGAATTATGCTCAAAATAGATATTGCTTATCTTTAAAGTGCTATGATTGAATTAGGAATCACTCTATTAAAATTACAACCAAAAGGAAAACTGGATAACATAGCATGCTATCTTTTTTTTTTAATGTTGTCCTAATATATAGTAAATAAAATGCCCTGTTTTCTAAAATATAAATATATTATTTCCCTGCTACTATAAATTAACCAATAATAAAATTGAACCATGCCAAATATCTAATAGCAAACATGCTATAGGATTAAATTTATATAAAATGCGTGTTATGTGTTTAAAATTTGGAAAGAGAAACAAGTATAAACATAAAAGTGACAGGTTCTTATTCACAAGTTCACAGACTTCAGAAGTATTAGTAATAATTTTACATATTCAGATAGAATTCTCCTGTTTCAATCCTCACAATGGAGTTCATATAATCCCACCTGCATTCTAAAAACAATGCTGTACATCTGAATAGTTCTTCACATTGTACAGAGTGTTTTGTCATCCATTTCTCATTTTATCACACCAAGTGGATGAGGTAATCATTCAGATGTTCTTATCTCTGTTTTGTGGGCAAACAATCAGAGTTGAAGGGGTAGGATGGCTGATTTAAGAACATAGCTAGAAATTTTCCTAACCAGCTATTATACCCCTCGTCTTGTGACTCTGAGGCCTTTGCTTTTAAAATGTGTGGGAACTTTCAATATCAAACTCCTGATTTCAATAAAAAACAGTTGCCATTTACCTTTTGGTTATTTGTCGCTAAAATTCCTGCAATTATTAGAAGTGGCTAGAAATGGTGGCAGGATACACTTTAGAGTTTCTCTACCCACATCATCCTTTCCAAGGGCTGGAGATTTAAAAAGCAATGGAAGAAAACGTTCCTGCTGCACAAGCCAAGTGAGTCAGTAGGCAGTATCTCTAGAGGAAGCTGTGTATATCTGTAGGCATTTCTATCAAGGATGACAAAACTGTCCCTAAAGAGCTTTTCAAATATTTTTTGTAAGCTTCTCAGCAGATTTCTGCTTGACTAGCATAATATATGGGTCAAGCAAGAATTATGGAGTGAGCCAAAAGGAACTCTTTCTCTTCCTCTGGGGTTTAGTTGCATGCTAGGAAATCTGAAGGGAAAGATTAAACAGATTGTGCCAAATCATCCTGATGCCTAAACAACTCTGTATTTAGAAATCCCTGAAAGTATTTTTTTTTCCAAGCTCCTTGGTTTGGTTGATCACAGTCTTGCTATTTTAGAAAGTGACACCAGCCAGGGAAGAGAGTTTAGAAAGTAGTTTCGTTTTGTTTTTTTTCTTACTATACATTTTTGAGAACCATATCAAAACAAAACAAATGAAAGCATTTTTAAAACCCAGAACAATTTAGTTGACATCTAATACATTAAATTTAAATGCAATTTGAATATTCCTTTCTATTTTTGTTAGGTATTAAGATTTGTGGTTTTGAGTTTTAAATTTAGAGATCATACAGGATGGGTAGACATACCCTTCTCTCTGAGCAATAAAACAGGAGCTGTTGGAACAGGTGAAAGAGGATAGAGGAGAAGTTGAATTATTAAATAAGTTGCATGAGGGAAATGTGAAAGCCAGTTTATTGGTGTGGCTGAATTGTAGGAGAAAAGCCTGAAGCTACTTCCACAGACCGCTGCTGGAGACTCCACTTTCAATAAAGCTCAATTGCGGCACCTGTCAAAGAAGAGTTTCATATGCATGTGTTGCTTTGCCAGACTCTTACCAAGCCATCACTCTGTGGGAGTTGCTCTCCTGGGCAAGTGGTAGTGGGAGGTTGGGTTGGGGAGTGGATGGGCTCTGGGGAGTGGAGTGAATTATTAATACAAAATGAAGTAGCTAATCACTGTTTCACTTTCTTCTGACCCAAAGTAGATGATCACTTTTGGTCAGAAGGAATTTAGCCTTCTCTGTATCTGAAAAGGACAGGGACTATAAGGGAAGTAAATGAGAAATCATAAGAGAAATAAGAATCGGTTCATTTGGAGGGGAAATCTGCCTTAATATTGTATGTACATACATGGTTAATAAAAACAAATTTGACATTCCTGATTTCAATGTGTTTGTGCAAAAGCAAAAATCAAAACATTTTTAAAACTAAAACTCTGAGAAATTTAAAATAATAAGAAAATTGAAACTGTAATGATGTGAATACAACAAACATCCAACAGAATTTGAGAGAATCGATTTGAATAATTTTCAGCTTTCAAAGTTGTATGCCTGTTCTCTGGGGAAAAGGTCATTCATTTTTGGTTGTGTGTGAAAATCAAAATGTTTTTTGAGAGTTTCCATATCTTCTTTCGGTGATTGCATATGCATTTTCAAGTATTTATTTAGTTATTTGAATTTATTGCCAGAAATATCTCTGCTATACATGCAGAGTCACAGCCAGTAAATGCATATCAATCATATCCTGATCATATGACACTCTCTTATTTATGAACCTTCATTACTGAAGGTAAATCACTGATCTACCATCAATGGCTACTTTTGGTCTTTTCCAGTAGTGGCCATAGATCTGCACCATGCCATCCATGTACTTTGATCTGGTCCACAACGATGATTTTCATGTTCATTTCACCTCACACAAATAGCAAACCAGCTGGTCCATCTAAATCTTAAATTTGGCTTCAACATTGCTATGCTTTAGTCAAGTGATCTAATCAGAGCCTATATAATGAAGATGGAACTATCAATTCGGGACTAAGAAGAGGAAATCTTGTTAACAAGCTCCTTTAAATACTATTTATGACATGTTTTCAGTTTAGCAAGAAATACCCAGGAAAACTCATTTTTTAAATGTAAATTATTTTACATTTTCAAAAAGTCTGTTCATAAAATTACTACCAGAGAGCAGGACCTGAGGAAAAACAAAACAGGCAAGTAAATGGAAGAAAGAAATGAGAAGCATGGACTATGGGAAAGCTGATGGAGACACAGTGGGGGACACTGGACAGTCAGGGTGAAATATGATCATGAGGCCAGGAGCTCTCTCATCTGGGATGGAGGGATCATGGAGCTAGGTAAATGCCTCCTAAGGAGTGGAGAAATTCCAAGACACCATCTGGTTCCTTAACAGTTTTGCCTAAATTCACATTTTAAATGTCCATGAATTACTTGACTATCTTTCTATGTTTCATCCACATGTACTATATACATTTTGTAAAATCATGATATTTCACCCATTTTCCATTATGCAGGGTGAATTGGGGTGTTGAGGGATATGGACATAGAATAGAATGGGGGGAATCTTCATGTGTACTGAGCCAGATGGAGGAAATATTCCTTCTTATTTTTCACTTTATTACTGTGCTGTATGTGTAACTATATTGTTAACATGTTAGTTATATCTAATAGTTATATTGAGAAACCAAGAATACTTGTGAATTTTAAAAGAAAGCATATCAGAAATATAGAATTTTGATTGGATATTGAGTTTGTTAGATGTGTGAAGAGAAATAACAGACACAATCATAGCTTTATATGTTAATCTGTTCAAAGATACTGAAAGATGCAAGTAATAAATTAGATAATCTGAACAGACACTAATGAAAATATTAATATAACAAATCACATAAGGCAGGCCAACTTTGAAGAAAAATGTTTAGTAAATGCCAAGATCCAGGATCCCTATATTTAAAACTATAGGAAAGAGTGAAATAAAAATTTTGCTATATTTGTTCTTAAAAAGAACATAGAAGCAAAATCTGCTTGTTTCATTAAACTATTTAAATCCAAACATGATTTCAAGTTCTACAGATCATTATTTGTTTTTACCTGACTCTTTATATAAGAAGAACTTGGTGTATTAATAAAATAGAAGATAGACTTAAATGTCTATGTAGATATATTATTATATTTTTAGTTCCTTTTAAAGTATTCTTATTGCTACATTTCAAAAAAGTAACTACTGAATCACTGTTTTTGCTTCATATTAACTGATTATACAAAAATATTAACAGATGTCATGTACAGACAACACCTTTTGGGAAGAATCTGTATTGTTTTAGCCTGCCAATTTTCATTATTTACTTTGGGTTTCTATGCACTACAAAACTTATTTTGTTTTATTTTAAGCAAAGGTAGAACAGAGAAGCAAGTTTTTAATTAGTTACATATAGTTTTTAATTAAGACCATATACTTCTAGATGTGTGAAATTCTATATGAAGCAAATTCTGCTATCACTTAAAGACAATTTAAAATAATAATATAAATAATAAATTTTCTTAAAAGAGGTTAATAATTTGATACTTTTCACAACATAAAATGAAAAGCACCATAAAATGATCTTGGTGTCTGTAATGCCTATCAAGGAAGCTGATGCTAACTGGTATCTTATTCTCACAGTTTTTCATTTCCACCAGGGTAGGTCTTGTCCAGTAATTCTCTAAGTGTGTCCACTGATCCCCTGGGGGTCCCTGCAAGATCAAAAACTTTACTATCAAGATGTTATTTGCCTTTTCACTCATTCTCAAGTGTACAGTGACGTTTTCAGGGATCAGAATATCATTTATTCTATGGCTAATGGAGTGTGTGCTTGTTGACTATTTTCAAGTTTTCTTAAGTTTGCATATAATACATACCAATAGCTATAGCCTACATAAAATAAATTTATTTGGAATACTATGTAATTTTGAGGAACATAAAAGGGATCCTGAGACCAAAATATTTACAATCCACTGACCTAGATCTTATGTACAGTCATAGTTTTTATAATAGTCAGACTGGATAATTAAGGCTTTCTTCTTAAGACATCATATCTGTCTCTAAATTTTCTGTGCCTTGTGTATGTATCTCTTCTATTGCTTTTCAGAACCCATTCTTTCCTTTCTCTTTAATGTCAATGTGTAACTATTAAGATTGCCAAATGACAATTTTTATTTATATAGTAAATTTAAAATATTTCATTGGGCATGATTTAGATTAAATTACAATTATATGTCCATATTAATTACTTCTTCCTATTGAAATCTGACTGGTAAGTTGCCCATCAGCTTTCATCTAGTTTCTTCAAACCTAATATGGATGATGGGAGTTTTATAAAGACAGAATAAATTTTATTTTTATTCTTATCTTGAAGGAAAAACTTAGTGGAAAAACATTTATATACTATTAGTTCCTTTTCTGTCATATTATCTGTATTGCTTGTCTGCATTAATTTGGAATTAATATTATAAATTATGTTGGCATAAACAATAGAAAAACTGAAGATATTGATTTTGATTCCAATCTGAGGAAAAATTGACCATTTCTTACCTCTTGTCTTAGACTTGGTCCTTAATTTCAGGGATATAATTTAGTGAGCTTTTAAATACTTTAAGAAGATTCAGAAAATGTGTTTATCACCTATGACAAGTATTATTCATCATTTATATACATTCAAGCATACGTTTGTTTAAACTTTTGAGTGCATATTATGTTCCAGAACCCCTTCAAGTTTTTCCTGATACTGCAGCAAACATAATAGACAAAAATCATTGTCCCTGTCAATCTCCCATCCTGGTAATATTTATTGAATAATTTAAAGTATCTGAGAAGAAATGTGAATTACGATAGAAGTGTGAGTTTTGTCTACCTTCAAATGAGATGAGAAAGAAAGGAAGTCATTGACCTGTTTAGAAATGTCTGGGAAACAGAATTAATGATATTTTTACTTGTTCAGACTCTGGTTCTCTCTCATAATCTTTATAATCCACTAAGATATAACAAAGTACAGAAGGAGGGAAAGTATTTGACAATGAACAGTTTGGAAGGAGGCTATGTCTTGTGGGTCTGCATGTGCAATTCTCAAGTAATTAAGCTTCCTCTTTATTCTGTGGCCTTTGACCAAATTTAAATTATATAAAAATTAATACTCTGTGTCTGTTGTAGCATTAGCCATAACAGTTTGTTATCATTGATTTATTATTTATTTATACTGGAGATGCACCCCACTTTGTTTGGGCGGACTTTTATAAATCAATCTGTTAGGATTTCATTAAAGACCATACCCTTGTTATCAAAATATTTGTGATCTAAGTTATCAGAGTTTCAGGATTATTTGACAAGAGTTCTTTAAATGACTATTTTTAGAATTTCCTTGCAGTCAATTGGCATGTTTTAAAGTATTAAATTCTGTTTTCTTTCCTGTTTTTGTTTTTTTTCCTCTGATTGTCAGCTTTAGAAATATCTTTCTGACAACCTAATGCAAGATTAGCACAAACAAACTTCAAGAGAGAGTATTTCTGCTTCAAAATACAATGAAAGGAATACTGAAATATTCAATTGTCCATGAAAAATTAATGTAGCACTAGAATGTTATTTCTCTGATCCTCCTTATTATTAATCTTTTAAAGAGAAAAATATTTATTGTGTTAGTTTTTAGCACAAAGTGAAAACTTATAATTTTATATATTTTTTGTTCATTCTCTTTATTTGAACATAGATAAACCTATAGCCTAAATTTATTAAAGATAAAGGAAAGGAATTTTCTTAGTTTTCATTTATCATAATGTTTTAATCCAATTTTCTTCAATCATTCATTATGAAATTTTCATCCCCACATCAGTTGTACATAAGTGACTTCTTCCAAAATCAGTTCCTAACCAAAATAATTTCAAAAAGAGAAGATCTACTTAAAAGGCAAATTATAGAATATGTCATTTTAAAAAGATATTTCAAATGATATCCTTCCTTCAACTGCCCCACCTAAGAATTTACAAATGACTTGTATAGATGTCAGAGCTGTCTATTTTCAGTGCTTTTACTTATGAAAACTTGTAAGTTTTACCTATGTGAGCGCTCCTACAAATAGCTGTATTGAACTATGTCATTTTTCTAGTGTTCTATTTTCTTTAACGATTTCCAAATCAGATTATGAATACACTGAAATAGATTTAGAAAAAAATATAAATTTCTTAAGTACTACTTATAAGATGTAACATCTCTTCTTAAATTAATAACTGAACTATAATCAGAAATTCCAAATGTTTTGCTTAGACAAAATTCAAATAATAGCCAGGTGCAGCGGTACACACCTATAATCCCAGCAGCTCAGGAGGCTGAAGTAAGAGAATCACAAGTTCAAAGTCAGCCTCAGCAACTTACTGAGTCCCTAAGCAACTTAGCGAGGCTCTAAGCAATTTAGCAAGACCCTGTCACAAAATTTTTAAAAAATTTTTTTAAAAAGGTAGCTGGGGATATGGCTCAGTGGTTAAGTGCCCCTGGGTTCAATTCCTGATACCAAACAAACAAACAAAAAAAAATTCTAATAATATTGGTCATATTGAAACTTAAAACCAAACATTTTCAGATCCATGCTCAAAGAAATTTAAAAACAAGATAAAATCAAAATTACCTTCAGCAAAATAACAGAAAGTAACAGCAGAAACATAGATGAGAGAGATTCAGACAGATAGGAAGGGAGGGCAGGAAGGAGGAAGGGAGGAATGAAGGGAAGGGAAGAAGACAGGCAAGCAGAGGGGAGAAGTAGAAAGTATCCCTAAAGTAAATACCAGCTAAGTCAAAGCTACAACTAGCTAAAGAAAAGAATACTGCCTAAATACATGATTACTAAAACAAGTAGGTAGTTACTTCAGTTCCATCATTAAACTATTGGAATAAACAAAAGAATAATTGATTTCTTATAATTTCAAATGATTCTTAAAATCCTATAGATTGTGTCTATAAAGAAGACATTTAATACTTTATCAACCAAGTACTTTAGGAGATTACAAGATACCTACATAATGAATGATTCCTGAACTAGTTAAACATCATTATGCTGGACCACAGTGACAAGACAGCATCAGAACATCACAGGCAGCCAGGCTACATATGATCCAAGCACTAAATTCTGAGGTAGGCAGAGATCTCAAGTTTTAAGTAGAGACCATTGAATGGGATATAAAAGTGGATTAACACTTTCAAATTTTTTTCCTCACTAAATGTGTGACTTATATGAATTCTTTAATCATTGCAAGGCTTAGTTTTTCTAAAGTAAGAATAATGGTTCTGGAGCAGGTTATGTTCAGAGTTCCTGCCAGCTTCTCATTTCCAGATTCCTGTCTACGGTTTTATCTGTGAACTCTGAGTACAGTGCTGCCATCGTGTGGTAGGTACGGTGATAATTTTGTACATCTTAGTAAAGCAGAGGGAGAAAACCAATAGAGCAAACTAATTGAAGACAGATGTGCAAAAAGAGACACTACAAGATTTAATTAATGTTAGCCACAGTGGGGTAATAAAACACAATGATGTCTAACCATCTAATAGCCAAAGAAAAGGGTCAAAGGATAATTTAAAACAGATTGAATTGCCTCACAGAAGATAAAATTTGTTTACCTGAAATGCCCCCTCAATAATTGAATCTCAAAAATAATCAACAGTCTACGATTGATCTTTGTAGGGCACAGGGATGCCCTCTACAGTAGTGAGTATAATCCATTAAATATGTATATCAACCACCCTTTTCTCTAGTTGGTACTTGATTGCACAATTAAAATTTCAAAACAAAAATAGACACACAAAAAATGTAGCTCATAAAAATGGCTCAAAATGTTTTATGACTTTTAAAAACTAATTCTATAAAATAATCATTTTTCATATATAATACTAGGTCATAATACATTGATGGATAGTAGGTGTATGCTCAAAGTCTTGATTAGTAAAGTTGAAAAAATAAGGCAGGGGTAGAATATTTTTAAATTGTTTACTTTGAAATCAAAATTATGAAAGATCATATTCAGTTTTAATGTTTTAAACTTTTATTTCCTTCAGAAACATAAAAAGACACAAAGATATTATAATTAAAATCCATAGCTGGGCGCAGTGGTGCAAGCCTGTAATCCCAGCATTTAGGGAGGCTGAGACAGGAGAATTGCAAGTTCAAAGCCTGCCTCAGCAAAGGAGAGGCGCTAAGCAATTCAGTAAGACCTGTCTCTACAAAAACACAAAATAGGATGTGGCTCAGTGGTCGAGTGCCTCTGAGTTCAATTTCCAGTACCAAAAAAATAAAAAATAAAAAATAAATAAAATAAAATCCAGGCCCTCCAACTGCCCATATACCAAGATGGAAAAGGAACATACATAAATTCTAGCACTTGCAACAGCAGTGACTTCCACAGAGTTACTATACACATTATTTTGTGTCCCTCTAATTTAAATATGTATGTATATAAATATGTTTATCCAAGATGGAAAAGGAACATACATAAATTCTAGCACTTGCAACAGCAGTGACTTCCACAGAGTTACTATACACATTATTTTGTGTCCCTCTAATTTAAATATGTATGTATATAAATATGTTTATATATAAATATATAATATTCATGGTCTGTTATGAACTTTTTTGTAGTACATAAACCTATGCTTTTCAAGTATTAGCGCATTATCACTAAATATTTTCTCCAATCAAACAGGTTTTTGAGGATACTGGGATAAAAACAGTAGTAGTTTGTAGTTGATTGATCATATTTTCCTACATAATAGGACAGATTAAAATTGTCAGTTCTGACTTTAAAATCTATAAAAATATTTGTGCAATGTCTCTTTGTCAAATATTTAGGGAAAAGGAGGAAAAACCTTTCCATATCAAATGATCTTTTTTACAAGAGATTGATGTGATTTGTTTAAAACCCAGACTTGGATTAAAAAGTAAAATTCTATCTAATAAATAATTCAGATGTTTTAGTTGTTTGGTTTAGGTAAAGAAGCATTAATGTCATGTTATTTATGTATTTATTTATTGAATAATATTTTATCATGTTTCCAGAACAAGATTTAAGGAGGTTGCCAAGAGCAAATGCAGACTCTGCTTACAATAATGTAACATTAATACAACTATAACCAAAAATAGAAAGTGATAATTTTCCATAAGTGATACACATATCATATGCTATGGAGGTATCAGAGTTAGGAGAAACCATTCTGATTGGGAAGACAAAGAAAATATAAGTTAGATACAAGAAAGTGGTTGGACAAGGGAGGACATAACAAATGTGGGGGGAAAAAGAGAGAGAGAACCAGAGTGAATGATATGAGCTTTAATGTAAAAATCACGAATTGTGGGAAATAAATTTAGAAAGGAGCAGATCAATACAGAAATTTGAGAAGCAAACTAAAGAATTTGGCTGAAATCTTTACATGTCTTGAAATTAGACTAATCAAGCCTCAATCGTAAGTCCAAAAGCACTTTTTCACTAAAAGGTTTGCCCTAACACAGATTTAGTGCAATGTATTAAAATTGATGTCTTTTTTACTTAGCGTCTGTTTTAAGAGGAATTAAAAAATATATGGGTTGTTTCAAGTATCTGAAAAAGAATTATTAAAATACTTGGATTTTTAGCAACAACTTATCAAATCTTTGCACTTTCATGTTGTATAGCTTTTTATGCTACGTAGGCGTAGCCTGGTAAAAAGGAAAGGGTCAATCGTATTTTTATTTAATTTTCAGAAACTCACTAAATGTCAGGTTGTCCGAATATATACTATACTTACTAGGTAAAGAAAAATTCAGTAAGACACAAGATGTTTGCTTACAATAATGCCAAACATCTGGATTTATTTGAATTAGTCACTTGACTTCTCACTAATTTCTGTAGACTTGATGTTAAATGTAATCTTATTTTGCAGAGATGCTAGACTTTTTCCATTGTATGTAGCCCTGTGTTTGATTTTCTTTCTTTTTATATTTTTCTAAAATATTATTTGTTTGCACTTAACATCATGAAAGCATTTGCACGAGCTTTCCAAATAAGATTTCTGTTGAAGGAGATAGGCAAGATGAAAAAAAAAAAACCACACAAAAACTACTTTCCTTTAAATTTATCTCCAGCCCTGTTTCTTTCTTCTTCTTATGCTGCTTTTCAAACTTTGTATATATTTTTCATATTTCTCGGAACAAGAATAGAACTAGAAATTGCATCAGATTAAACCAAAGTTGACCAAAGACTATTTTGAAATGTAAATAATAAGGTTATTATTTCCATAGGGTGACTATTCTGATGCATTGTGAGGTTGCTCTGAGATGACAATTGTTTTAATTTAGTAAAGATAAGTTGGTTAAAATTAATGTCTATTAAGGTTGTCTTTGAAAATAGTATATTGAGTTTTTTCTTTTGCTTGATGAAATTAATGTTTTTCATTTAATCTTATACTACTTAATATTAACAATCTAGTTGGCTGGATTATATAACACCAATCAAAAGGCATGACAGCTTTCCTTTCCAATCAATTGATATCTGCTCTGATTCATTATGTGGTTTATTATGCAATTTAATTTAATTTATACATGTCCACAATTTTATATCCTAGTCATATTACCTTTACCTTTTAAAATTATCCCTTAAAATATTTTCTTTAATACTAAATACACTATCTGGGTTTCTTCTATGTAAAATTGTAGAAAACATTATACAAATGTTGTAACTATTCTTTTTCTGCAATTCTAGTCCTATGGTGACCAGCTATTCAGACCTTTTTTCTATATAGCTGTTTCCAACTTATAAATACCTGATGTAAAATTGACACATTATTAAATTTTTTTATTACTTCCCTATTTTGGGGGAGGGGTATTACTGTCACTGGAATAGATATGAAAATTCTTGGTGTTTTTAGAGAATCTGCTATTGCTGAATTGGAAGAAGGGAAGACATGGGTAAAAAGCTCAATCTTTTGCAAGACCTGATGCTAGCTACCCTGTTGGTGGATATCCTGTCCTCAAATGGTTTCCTACAAAATATCTATACATTTTTCATTTCACTTACTTATTTTAGTTAAAAATCCACCAGATTAAGAATCATTGTGACTTTATTTTTGTCCTTATGAAACACATAGATATGTTGGATTATAAAATAATTATCAACTCTTCCCCTAGTAGCATAATCCAGTTGACTAGCTAAGAGACTCCTGATGGAACAAGAAGGTAGAGACTCTTACATAGTTTTGTAGCTTAGAATGCATCTAAATTTAAAAGAGAATCAAGATAAATTCATTGTCAAGGATTGTGTAAACTCAAAGAAACAGCCATGGACAGTAAATCCCTGAAGAAGAGAAGAGGGTATGTCAGGGCACGCAAGTAATAGAAGGGGAAGAAGAATGAGTCACTGGGCGCCTGCTTTATCTCACTCCTCATAATCTCAATCTTATGAGGTAGGCATTACTGACCCCACTGTTTTCAAACGAGGAATCTCAGATGTAAGGTTAATACAGAGTGGGTTGGGATTCAAAACCAGATGTTTTGAATGCTCTAGCAAAATACAAATATTTTTGTTATTTTTAAAAACTTGCTAGAAAAATTTTTCCCCCACAAAATATGAGGAAATACTGGCCTTCTCTTTCTTCTTTTTGCATAGAAATTTCCTCCCAAATCTTTAAATCTATAACTCTGCTAACAATATTAATACTATAACCCAATTACGTAATTTATACCATAAGTTTACATGTTTCTTTGGGAATGTGAATTCATATATCCATAATCAAAATTATGAAACTTTTGAAACAAGTTCCAATCATAAACTGTGAAATGCCTAAGGAGAAACATTCTCTTTAAATTTTAAAATCCTCCTGGAGATTGTTTGTAGAACCACATACAAACAAGCACAGAATTTTCACTCTTTTTAAAAATTATCTATTCTGTTTTGCATCTTTACTTCTAAGGAGAAAAACAGATTATTAGTTATTAATATAGAAGATAATTAAAACAATTTCTTGTACTCTGATATTTGTAACTACAAAAGTTTTCTTAAATTACTTCTTCCATGAAATAGACCAAATTCTTGTTTGTCATTACACTATTGTTATACTGTACAATCCACAAAAATAATGCTAGCAGAATAATTACATACTATTTGTCTAAATAATTAAATGGTTTTTCCCTAAAAGTGATTTGTTAATGTCCAATAAAAAAGCAAATTAATTTAGTGTTGCCCCTGTTCAATACTGGCTCAGGAAGTGAAGATGAAAGGCTGGGAAATGTAGGGTTTTTGCTACAGTTTTTTCTTTATACACATAGTTTAAGAAAATGTCTAATTATACATTTGGAGATGAAGGTGAGCTTCACTTATTGACTGTGGTGTTGACTCTTCCCACATCATGCAGCAAAGCCTACCAATCACCGGCCTGCAGAAAGCTCCGTGTCCACCGGCTCCTCAGGCAGCAGCTTTGGCAGTGGGTATAGCGTGGACAGTGAAGGAAGCAGCAGCACTGCAGGGGAGACTAATCTATTTCCTATTCCAAGGATGTAAGTGGTTCTTTATTTTACTACAAAGTTAAAAGCATCATGACTAAGACATTCTTAACATCGAACAGGGAATAAGTAGATAATTAACCAATTCTGAGTCATTGTACCATAAACATTTGTTTATGCCTACATAAAAATAGATTATTCGGAAGAGACTAGATTAATTCAGTTAATTCTAAGGACAAATGCTAGTCACTAGCAGTATTACTTAATCAGTACAGTCTTTTAATATAAAAACTGTTAAAATAATAATTCAGCCATGCTAGACTAAAATTCACCAGCAATATGTTGGTGTTTTAATCACGTAATGACTAAATTCAAATATTATCACTATTGGAGATAAACAGAGTAATTTGATTCAGGACAGATTTAAACATAGTCAAAGAACACATGTCATCTTTGAAACAGATGACCCACTGTGTTAATAATATAAACTTTCCAACTATAAATCTCTATATAATTAAAATGGAAAGTTTTTGTGTGTTTTCATATTTTCTAGAATAAATATATGAATTTGTATATAGGTCTTTGGGTAATTACTCCCAGAAAAGCTCATTCATAATATGTTAAGCTTCAAGAAAATCATCTCGCAAATCACATTCAAAACTCAAGCAGATTGTATTTAGAATGTGTTAGAATAGATTTAGTCATATTGGTGGCAAAATTTAGCCACATTCAAGATAAATATGTAGATTATGTCTGTTCCAACATCAAAATCTAAACCCCACACCTTTCCTTTTCTCCAAGAACTAATCTTGTGGATTTTAAAAACACCACTGGGCCATACAGATCTCTGGATCTAGGCCAATGGGTTAATAAAGCCTTCTGCCTAGTTTTGTAAGGCCTATGAGCTAAAAATGGCTCTTGAATTTTAAAATGCTTATTAAAAATAAATAAATAAAATAAGAAGCTTTTTGGGACATTTGAAAATCATATGAAGTTGAGATTTCAATGAACATAGACTAAGTTGTATTGGACACAGCCATATCCATGACTTATGTGCTACCAGATGCTGCTCTTGTGCTACCAAGGCAGAATCCAGCAGTTGCAACAGAGACCACCCAAAATGTTTACTATCTGCCCTTTAGAGAGTTTGCCAACCCTGATCAGGGCTGTTATTAAAGAGTCTTTTCATTTTCTCTAGTGCTAAGGGAAGTCTCTCAGGGAGTGGAATTTCTTTATTTTAATATCAAAGGTTTTATAAGTATTTCTTTTTGATCCCCAGAATAATTATAATAGTTAGATAATGGTTCAGTTTACAAAACTAAAATATTAGGGAAAACAGATTATTATCACAGTAAATAACATGTTTATATTGTAGTGTTCATGTTACATTTTTTCCAACTTGAACTAAGCATATTTTTATTGTATTACCTGTCCATCTAAAGGTTTTGTATTTGTTTTTGTGTTGTTTTTGCTTTGTGTTTGACTAAGGCTATGAATTTAATAGAATTGTTTGTACTTAGTTCTATGTTATTGGAAGTTATTCCTAAAATGAATTTAATCTCATTAGTCCTTGGCTTCTGATAATCCAATTTAAATGAAAAAAAATTCAGCAAATTCATTACATTTCTCTCTAAACTGTGAATATCATATAAAGATTTTGTACATAATTTTATATCCTTCCAGTTTGTTTGTACCCTTTAAAATATATAATTTAACATTGATGATAAAGTTGACTTCCAGAGACTAAATCATATAATTCCAGCAATATCTGAATGTCTGAAATGAGATTACATACATACCAAATGCTAATTTGGGTTTTTTTCCCCCATTTTCTATTTGTCTTGTAAATCATAAGAGAAGCTTTGATTTAACTGGGAGAGTATTGTTTTGCCATATTAGCACAAAGAAAATTCACTATTTGAAAATATTATATGATATGTATAAAAAATAGTATTTGTTAGTTCTTTTGTATGCCCCATTATGTCTAATACAATGACTGCTTGTGCTGGTGTAAATGTGTAATAAATATTTGGTGACTGAAATATATAAATCATTAAACATACAGTCAAAATGTGATGAGATGAAGATTGTTCATTGAGAATTCAGAAAAATCATTCTCCACACGACCCACAGTTGCATTTTCTCTGTTCTTCGCTTAGCTTTGCTGTGCTGCCGGTTTTTTGTATAGTCTTCAAAATAGAGTAACGATGCATTTTGGCTAAGTATCTCATGTTAAAACCGGTTTTCATTAGAAACAAAACTGTTGCCAGATATCATTAAAATGTGAAATCTAGGACTAAAACAAATCTAAAATTATCAAAACTTTATTTTAATTACAATTACTAAAATTCATAATAACTTCTTTTAAAGCTTTTCAAAGATACAGATAGTAATTTTTCAATACTGTGCTCTGCTAGGTTGGTAATATTAAAAAGATTCTCACTTTCAACTGAATTTGACTCAGTAACAAGATGATTTGGCTGTTTCTACCAGTATAGTATACTCCTAAAGAGAACATTACTGCTAGATTATTAAGCTTTTCTTCCTAATGAAATGGAGAGAGCAGAGTTCACTTTTTTTTAATCTTAACTACCTGAATTTCAATGAAGCAATTACACGAATTGCAGTTTTATGCATTGCTCAAACAACACTATATGTTCACATGCCAACTATATATATACACAAACACACGTAAGTGTTAGAAATTATTTAATTTGCATGCACTGGGTCTTCACATAATCTATTAACACAAGTTTGTGTTTAAATCTTTAACCTTGAGTTGGCAAAATGGAACAATGTAATGTTACCAACATAAAATAATTCCTAAATTTACATCTGTTCCTCTTTTATCATGTGAAAAAATATTTTAGCATCTTCTCTGGAGTAGAAAGACAAGAGGATCTTTAGAACATTTTTCAAGTAAGACATAATTGGATTCATAAAAAAAAAGTATGGTTACATTTTTCAACAGTTTCAGCAAAACCAAACACGTTGTGGAAATCAGAATTATTAGTAAATCCTGATATGTGAAAATTACTGTCTAGAAAGTAAAATACCATGGCATTCCTTTGTTTAGCCGTCTTTTTTAGGACTTAAGAGATTTTATCTTTTTTTTTAATGTCTTATCAAAGTACACATATGGGCAATCTCAAATTCTGTTATATGTCATGGAGCGTTTCCTCTGGCTGAAGCAATAGGAAAAGGCCTGCAGTCTTTTGGCTGTTACATTACCCGCATACTAAACACAGTTTTTCAAGTATCATGAACCCATTATCTAACTGGTTTTCCCAAACTTTGAGGCTGCAACTAAAAGTGAGTGACAAATCTGGGCTGAATTCTAAGGCTATTATGTATATATCTCACTATTAATACAGTGTATTTATAGTTTCTCATGTACTTCATATATATTTGGCATTTGCTACCTCTATCAAAAGGTTGCTAATATGGCTATTATCATATTATAAAAGAAAAACAGTCTTGACCAATTACTTTGCCTTAGATTCCACATAGTTAAAAATTGACTTTAAAAGGTAGTTTGCTCAACACATTTGAAAACAGAGGAAGAATCTGAAAAGAAATTATATATATGTATATCATCTGAATAAAATTATATATACATATACAAACAATTTTAGGTAAATATGTAGTCTTTATTTTAATTGATACATGAAAATTGTACATTTTTATGTGATTCTAACATACATGGTCTA
Organism: Geosciurus inauris; assembly: GCA_004024805.1. Taxonomy (NCBI): domain Eukaryota; kingdom Metazoa; phylum Chordata; class Mammalia; order Rodentia; family Sciuridae; genus Geosciurus; species Geosciurus inauris. Next base: position 12,731 of record PVHX01005417.1, on the reverse strand, counting down.
TTTTGAAATCCAGGTTAGGCAGATCCACCTCCTCATTTTTCATTTCTTTGTGGTAAAAAGATTCAAAATCCGTTTTTCTAGCTTTTTTGAAATAGCAAGTTACCATTATCTGTAATCACCTACTTTGTAATAACAGACTAGACCTCAGTACTCATTGATAGACCTTTCCTATACTCTCCCAGGCCTTTGGTAACCATCATTCTATCATCAGTTTCTACGAGATCAACATTTTTTTTTGCAATCCACATATGAGGTTATCATGCAGAAATTATCTCTCTGTGCTTGACTCATTTCACTTAGCATAATGATCTTTAATTTTATCCATATTGCTACAAATGACAGCATTTCTTTCTTTTTATGACTGAGTAGTATTTCATTGTGTATATGTGCCACATTTTCAACTCAGTTGATAGACACTGAGCCTGACAATGTCATTTCTTGGCTATTGTGAATAGTTGTGCAATAAATACAGGTGCACCTATGTTTTCAATGTACTGATTTCATTTCCTTTGGATATATACCCAGTAGTAGGATTATGGAATTATATGGCAGTTCTACTTTCGACTTTTTAGGAAACTCCATACTATTTTCCAAAATGGATAATAGTAATGACTACTCCCAGCAACAGTAAAAGGGTGCTCTTTTCACATCCTTTCCAGGATTTTTCAAGCCACTCTTACTGGAGTGGGGTGGTATCTCACTGGGCTTTGATTTACACTTCTCTGGTAACTAGTGATGTTAAACATTTTGCCCTAATACTTTTTGGCCATTTATACATCTTCCTTTAAGAAATATTTATTTAGGCTGTAATATTATTTCCAAAGGTTATTTAATTTAGTATTTCCCTTCTCACCAAATGATCTATAACAAATCATTATTGCCTAGTATAAGGTTATGAAATTTTCTTGAGTTAAAATGGAAAACAATAATGATAATGTTTCATTGAATTTCAAGATATTATTTCAACTAAATAGGAACAATAAACAAGTTCAAATTCTAAAATTGACATTATATCCATTTATATTTGCCATTTATATATTCATATATTTGTCTTTCAAATGATTCATTGCAGGTCTGAATACACAATTTATTTTTTATCCACCAACCTCCTCACTTTCTTTCAGGGGATCATAACTAAATATATTATTCTGATTTATTTTTAAAAAGAGGGAAGATGGGACAGAATGGACAAGATCCTGTAAAACAGCCAGGAGTAGGAGTAGGACTAGCAGATACTGAAGGTAAGTTAAAATTTACAATATTAAATTTTTGTTGAATTTACATACTGTATTATAAATTCGTTTCTTTTAACATGAATTAAATATCTAAGTAGTAGTTGTAAAAGAACAAGGTAGTGAATCATCATTAGCCATTAAATAAAAATGACTTTGTTTTCATTTAACATTGACCAATTTATTTACTTATCTTTACATTTTTCCCATACCCCAAGGTACTTGTTGCTGCCCTAAGGTACTAGAAAAATTTAAAACCTACAGAAAAATTTTAAAAAGAAAGAAGAATGTAAAGGGTGACAATAAAGATTCAGAAGTCTTTCTCAGGAAAGAAAAAATTCTTTATTTAAATTTAAAAAAAAATTTAAGATATCATACAAGTAGAAAATTAATCATAAAACCTCATCATTGAAGCCTTGGAAATTTTTAAATAAATGAAGCTGAGATGAAACAAATGGTATAAAAACATTTTATAAATAAATAAATTATTGAACTAACTTCTAAAGCAAAAGTTAAATTTAAAACTCAATTTGAAATTCAACATATAGTAAATTATTTCAAAATGCAAAAATAAAATTTTTAACTTCAGCAAACACATAATAAAAATGTGAGCTGTCTAATGACTAGCTTATCTTTTATAACTCATGATAAAATCTGGGAGCTCTGTTAACCTTCATGAATGACACCAATCTCTCAGTAATTTTAACTATTCTAAATATTTTACACTATCCTAAGTACCTTTTATCTATTATGTAACTTGATTTTTAGAATTCTTGTGAGATACATAATAGTATATATTGGCTTTACATGTAAAGAACCAAAACTACAAATAGCACACAAGATCAGACCAAGTGAATTGAACCCAGGAAAATAGCACAAAATATCACCCTATTAAAATGTCTGAATATGGACAAGGTATCACAATGTTACTAGAAAGAAGAGACTTGGGTTTCAATTCTGGTCTGTTACCAGGAATGTGATGTGATTTCTTTGCCTACAGAAACTTTATCTGACAAATTCTGGGTCTATATGATATTTGGTTCCCATGAACTCAAAAGTATACCACATTTTTCTGGTTCTACTAATCTTTCATGGACTCAAGAGGAAGCAAAACCTGTGCTTCCTCTACCTGCTGCCATGTTTGTCAGAGTTCCATCCTCAATCCACCAATCCTTTTACCTAACCTCTGACAAACTCATTCAATTTCCTATGTGTTGTTTAGTCCCAAATCTAGTGCCCAAATTTTCCGGAATTCAGACTCAGTCAGGCACTTGTGTCCAACCAGGTAAACGGAAACCGCTCTTGAGTATTTAAAGGAGAAGAAATGTATGGCTGCAATTGATTATATACTCATAGAAGAACCTGAAAAAACAAAGAGGGAATAGTGAAGCAGCAGAAGGAGGCTATTTTCCCTGTACAGTCAAGGATAGTGAGTTAAAACCAGGACAAGCTTGTTACTAGGAACAGGAGACAAGGAAAAGACGCAGGAAACACCAGAAATATATCCTGAGATGAATAAGTTTGAGAAGAAATACACTGGTTTCCAACTTTCTGTCATTCTACAATCTCTGCCAGTGCCTGATTAAACCCAGTTGGAAGCCAGGTAACAGGAGAAACTGAGAAAGAGCCCACGTGATAGCTATTCTGAGAGGGGTGCAAGGGAAAGACCAAAGAATACATGTGAGAGCATAGAAGCATAGGGAAAGCAGGTATTTCTTGAGGATCTCATAGATGCATCAACCTACATATTCCCTGGACTGAGTTCACTCTTTCCCCCATTTTGTTTCTTTTTCTGTCTAAGCTCTTCTACAGCTCCACAAAATGTGCACTTATTTTCACCACAATTTGTATAATTTATTACTGTTCTTTGACTTAAATTACCTGTATTTATACTTGTCTCTTCCATAAGGCTGAGTAACTTTCAAAACAGAAATATGTGTATTCATCCTGGTATCACAACACTTAGCAGAAAGTCTTGTCCATAGAGTTGCTTAAAAATGCTTGTGGAGGGCTGGGGATAAAGCTCTGTTGGTAGAGTGCTTACCCATCATCACCAGTACCACATACACAAGAAAAGTTATTGAGTGAATTAATAACCAGGATGAATGATTATACATAAAACCTATGGCTTTTGATTTCATATGACTCTAAAATTCAAGTATAAAGAGAAAAAATTAATGGGTAGCTTTAATACTTCTCCCCATATCCTCTTCTCCCAAGGTCCTAAGGATTGAACCCAAGGCCCACCATACACTAGGCAAATCCTCTATGGACTACATCCCCAGCCCTCATGTGAGGTTTTAGCCACTCTGTTTCCCCTTTTAACCTTAAAGTTTATAAATAAAATTATTTTAGTACAAATGTTAGCAGCTTTCAATGAATAGATACTGTTAATCCTAGTGCTTTCTTTTTGCCTATCAGTTCCACACAAAACATGTTTGTCTTCCAAGAAGGAGCCAACCAGAGGCAACTTTATTTTTATTTAAACTTATGACAATATATTTATACTTTAGTGAACCGACCCTGACCAACAGTTGATCTCAGATTAGTTATTGAGCAAAAGGTTGGGGGTTGAGGATGGGAACAGCATGGAATATGTAATGTAATGTGAGTCACTCATAGTCATGTGCCCTTTTGGTAGCAATACTCTGGACAACTTGTGTTTGACTTAGTTACACCCAACATTAAACAATAATCAAATTTCTAATTTAAAGGCCTATGTGAATCTGGGCTATAAGAGATATATAAAGGATAGTTAATAGTATGCAATAAATATTAAACCTTTAGAAACAACATTAAATTAGGAAGAATATATTGACAAAGTAATGAGAAAGTTATTTAACATATTTGTTCCAAGCCGATAGGAGAAGATATCAAATTGAAGTGCAAGATTTTGATTTGTCCAGGTAGAAATATAGAATCAACTTTGTGTTGTACTTCAGGCATATATATAGCTTTTATTTTGTTTGTGTGATCCAGAGAATTACTTTCACTTCCATTTGTTGTCAGTCAACATAAATAATTTAATAGGAAAACAAAGAGGCAAAAGGAATTTAAGTAATTTATTTTTAGACTAAATATGCAGTTACCTAATTGTGTTTTTACTCCTTTTAATTCTTGACCTGGGCATTAGGAAAACAGTGTCTCTTATAAATAACTCAGTTTTCTGAAAATAAAAGATGTTGGCAATGCCCCACTTCATCTTGAGTATTTCATATTATTCATCTAAGCACTTTGTTTTAGGAATACTTTAATCTATCCTAAGCAAAATTGCTCTACAAAGACTTGCTCTAGAACAACATACATTAATGTGTAACATAGATGTATAATATGCCTTTATCAAAATACGTCATGGATTTGAGGTACTTACCTTTAAACAGTTTCTTCTCATAAATTTTTTATTTCTGTTTTTGCATAACAATGTATAGAATGCAAAAGTAATGTTTACGGTGTTGAAATTATCTGTTGGGAATGATACTGAGACTTTTTTATACTGAATAGCCATGCCTTTGTTCACTTATTAAACAAGTCTATTTATGCTGGATTCTGATATTTAAAAAACCTAATGTCTCAGTTATTTTCTCTAATAATGTTTCACCTTCCTTATAGCAGTGACTCATAAATTTAATCTCAGCATGAGATTAAGTGGGTCAGAATGTAAGATCTATTAAGTTTGGGACTCTTAGTTGTAGTAGAAAATGATAATAGTTTTTGGACTATCTCTGCTAATGATTGGTTGAATTTCCATAACTTCAATAAGTGAATAATGTAAAATGCGAATGTGTTTTGCACATAGTTAACACCCTTTAAATTATAATAGATGATTTGAGACAGGGATATGGGATCCCATCCAAAGAAGTAATAACATTCAGGATTGATCCTATTCCATGCACTTATTGGGAAAGATACACAAGACTACTTCTCTAAAAGATTTAGATCAAACCAATTATCTTTTCCAATTGTAAAGATGAGGTTTTGCACAATTTACATTAAGAATTCTAATTATACCCTTAAGATAGCCATCTAGCCTTTTTCTGCATTTTTTCATTAGTTAGATGTATTTAATAGGGTTATTCTTTGCCAGCAGGCATCCATGTAGTAACTGCTTTGATATAATTATTCTCTTAGCTTGGTGTTTGAAATTTTAGCAAGCATTATCATCCCAACTTTCTATCAGATTTAATTTTCTTGGCTGTATATATTTACAGATAAAATAGTCCTAATAAATCATTAATTTTCTTAAGTATCTTTGGAAGCTTGAATTTAGTTTCAGTGAGAATGGAAATTCAGTTTGCATTTTTAATGGGCCAGAACAAATAAACCTCAATCATCACAGAAATATACAAAGCTATTCTCTCAAATATTTTCAGATAATTGAGTAAAAACACATTACCATTAATATCAACCTAAGAGGAGAGTCAGACAGAAATTTGATTCAATATCTCACTGGAAAAAAAATTTTTAAAGCATAACAATTTATGCAGAAATGATGGGAATCCATAATAACAGCAATAATATCTTTTTACCTGGTATTTCAATACCTACTTTATATAGATATATATTTTATATATAGTTCTAACCATGGATTTGTTTTAGGTAAATTATACACTTTACAAAGTCCCTGACACAAGTATGGGGCAGAAATGTGTCCCTGTGTTGAACAAACAGAAATCTAAGCCTCTGTCTTGTCTTTTAAGACAGAAGAATTAGTTTTCTGTCTTGCTCAACATAAACACAGAAAGACTTCTGAAAAATTATTTTCTCAAAGTATTTTCTCTGTTAAATAAGAACTGGATTAAATAATTGTATGTCTTAAGGAGTTTGCAAATTGTAATTTCCAAATGATTTTTGTAATATTCATTTAATCTCTTTTTTTCTTTTGTTCTGCTGGGTTGTTTAAAAAGCAGTCTTCAAAGAGAAAAATTTAAAATCACTATAGAAATTTGTCGGTGTCTTCAGGGTTTTCTATTTTACTGGAATATAAGTTTTCAAAATAGTTTCTGATTATCCTCTGTATTTCAGCAGGGTCTGTCGTGATGTTTCCTTTTTCATCGCAAATTTTGGTAATTTGGGTTTTCTCTCTCCTTCTTTTTGTTAGGGTGGCTAAGGGTTTCTCAATTTTATTTATTTTTTTGAAGAACCAGCTTTTTGTTTTATCAATTTTTTGGATTGTTTTTGGGTTTCAATTTCATTAATTTCAGCTCTAATTCTAATCATTTCCTGTATTCTACTTCTTTTGGTGTTGCTTTGTTCTTCTTTTTCTAGGGCTTTGAGTTGTAGTGTCAACTCATTGATTTGCTGATTATTAGCTCTTTGAATATATGAGCTTAGTGCAATGAACTTTCCTCTTAGCACTGCCTTCATAGTGTCCCAGAGATTTTGGTATGTTGTATCAGAGTTCTCATTTACCT